>JASANA010001253.1:0-35485 GCA_030248095.1 Ptycholaimellus sp. GST1_10
GCAAAGCTGTTCAGTCATTGTGGCTTGACTCCGGGGGATCGGTCCTGTGAAGCAAGTGTAGCAGCGGATTGCGTTCTTGGAGTTGTCCCGATGGTGGGTAATGGGGACAAAAGCCGGCAGTGGGTCATTGCAGAGGTTGAACAGGGCACATGTTTCATGGTAAAGGGCGTTGCAGATGGCAAACATGGCAATTTTCCGCTCGTCCCCCTTTTCCGCGAGCAGTGCCGCCACGTTCTTGGGGTGGAATATGCCTTGAAGGAACAATTGCTCCATGACGTTGCGTGGCGGCAAGCCATCCTCTAGGTGGCATCCTGGGCAGTCGTAGGTTGCTGGACTGGCGTTGAGGAGCTTTTGGCAGATCATCAATGCCAGCTCAGCTTCTTCCAGTCCCAGGAGCTGGTCCAGGTCTCCGCAAGAGCAGTAGAGGCAGTAGTGTTGCTGACACTTGGTGCAATCAAACTTGTTGACAATGTCAAAGACGTTCTGACAGTTTGAGCAGTGGAAGACTGAGTAAGCGGCCATGTCAATTTGTTGTCAGTGTTTGTTCCAACAAGAGGCTCAGTTTGATAATGCCATCAACTGTCGTCTCTTTTGGCTACAATAGGCCATCTAGCCTTAGCTTGTTTAGACAAGAAGTGAATGCCACGCGGATAAGATGGCTGGAGAAGGGAATAGGTGGGGGTGTGGTGTGCCAAGTGACATCAATTTTCGTGCAGAATTGAGGCCTGGTCGAGCAGGGTTTCCAACAGTTTGCAGTGCAATCGTATGATGCTCTCTAGGTGTTATTCCCTGCCTCCCATCCCTTCCACTTGCATGTGTATGGTGGTGCTGATTGGGCTGTATGTCTCCTCTTCCCCGCAGGTGCTGACAAGAGTGTGGATGGTCGAGATAAGGGATGATCATAGTCGCTCAGGGCGGTTTCCCTGAGCTCTTTTACTGATGTACGCCACTCCTTGCACCGGGTCTCTGGCCAGGTGTCTTGTATGGTTATGTGTCGCCCCACCCCTTGAGTGAGCAGATGAGGATGGTGTTCCTCAAGGCTCTGGCCTCCATGATAGATCTGTTTTCCCCGAGGTTTCCAGCAGTCAATCCATGTCCGGCAGTCGGTTGACGATGGCTGCCAGTGACTGGACTTGCTTGTAAGTATCTTGTAGTGCGGGGTTAATCTGGTGCAGTCTCTGCAGACCCTCAAAAGCGGCGCAGAGCTGGCTGGACTGACTGCGGCTGACCACGTAACTGTCATTGAGTGTTTGGACAGCTTGCTCCCTTCTGGCTTTGGTGCTAGCCAACTGCTTCTGGAGCTCCTCACAGGTCTTTTCCAGTGTCTCCACCCTCGCCCGCAGTTCCTGTTCTGTTTTCGTTGGGGTATGAAACTTCGTGTTGTGCCCAGTAAGCCTTCGGTGTCCTTCTATTTGTTCCTGGTCTCCCCTGAGGAGATCAAGAAAGTCGTGGCCCACTTGTATGGGTCTGGAGTCTGTACTCTCTGAGGTCGGGGGCTCACTGGAAGAGTTTAATCGTGGTCTTCCCGACACGTAATGGCCACTTCCTCCCTCCTCTTCCTTCTCCAGACGTAAAGTGGTGTCTACTTCATCCCCTGTCAACTGCTGGAGAGTATCAGAGGACATATTTCCAGAGGAGAAATATGGCTCGGGCTGATGGGAAGGCTGGAAGGGATGGAAGTTGTTGACTGTGGACTGGTGTAGCGTGTATGCTGATGACAAAAACGATGGAGGGCCGCAGCGGTAAAGGCTAGGGCTCGGAGACTGGTATGATGGGAAGGCTGGGGCTGAGGAGAAGAAGTGACTGGTCTGGTGGAGGGGGTTGGGTACCTCCTCTGATCCTCCCCCCCACTCCGGGGGTGGGGCCAAGTGGAGGAGAGGTGGTGATAGTGTGGAGAAGCAGGGAAGGATTGCCGGACTCCTGTGAGTAGGCTACAGCTGGTTAGGTGGAGGCCTGTTGCTCTAGAGTGCTGGTGGAAGGGCTTCAACTTCATTTATTACCATTAGGCTTCCAAGGAAGCCTCCTCTTGTGAGCCACCAGTACGTGTGGAAGAAGAGTCCATAGGGCTGACGAATAGGGCCATTAAGAGGAGAAAGGGGAACTGGTAAATGATCCTGGCGCTGAGGCAGTGGGGCGATTAGAGCTGACAAGTGGGAGCCAGTGTTTTTGGAGGCCGCTTTTTGCATGGGCACAAAAAGAGCAGGGGGTGGTGGCAGTGCAGAGTCATTAATTGTCCGCGCTTAGCTGCTCCTTGGAGGATGCTTTTTCTGGAGGGGGCAAAAAGAGGGGTGTGGTGGCAGGCCGGGTCATTAATCACTTGCAGTTTGCTGCTCCTTGGAGGCCGCTTTTTGCGGCAGGTGCAAAAAACGTAGGCCCGCGGAGGGAGGAGCAATTAGTCCGCCTGCTCTCTTCTTGCTGCCTTTCTTGCAAAGACTGGGGGAGCAGGTTCCTGATAGTGTAGGCAGGGGGTTTGCAGGGGAGTGTGTGTGTGGCACGCTGAAGAGCAGAGTGTGCAGGAAGGGGTGTAGGCTGGAGTGGGGGTTGTGGGGTGCCAAATAGCAGGTGGGAGGGCTGGGCGGGCAGCACAGTGAGGCAAAGACCAGGGCTGGCTGTGTTTTGAGGCCAAGTCTAAGCTTGCTAAGAAGCCGCCTCTAAGCATTTTACGCATTGTCGAAACAGTTGTAATATGCCATGCTGAACCAAAAGTTGATTCTCGAAACAGCTACTTAGGTGGTCAAAATGGGTGCTGAGTAGTCTGTGTTTGTGTCAAATCAGCCGCCTGTTTGGCTGTGAAGCAGGCTCAAAGTAGCCTGCACTTGCAGTCAGCCACTGGTTTGGCCACGAAACAGACTCTTAGTAGTCCGCACTTGTCAAAGTCAGCCACTTGTTTGGCTGCGAAGCAGACTCCTTGTAGTCTGCACTCGTCCAGTCGGCTGCCTGTTTGGCCGCAAGGCGGACTCCTTATGGCCCGCACTGACAAGATCAGCCACTTGGTTGGCTGCAAAGCAGACTCCTAGTAGCCTGCACTTGTCCAGTCAGCCGCCTGGTAGGCTGCAAGGCGGACTCCTAGTGGCCCGCACTGACAAGATCAGCCACCTGCTTGGCTGCAAAACAGACTCCTTGTAGTCTGCGCTCGTCCAGTCAGCCACCTGGTAGGCTGTGAGGCAGACTCCTAGTGGCCCGCACTGACGAGATCAGCCACCTGTTTGACTGCGAAGCAGACTCCTCGTAGTCTGCATTTGTCAAATCAGCCACCGAGTAGGCCTCAACTGATGCTGAGGGTTCATTGTTCCATTCTCCTTCACATGTTGATTACCAGCCACCTGGTAGGCTGGGCACATTCCTGGCCACCTGGTAGGCCTGCACTGGCGCGAATTCTGTGCTCGTCAGTGCAGAGTCCTGTAAG
Source organism: Ptycholaimellus sp. GST1_10 (assembly GCA_030248095.1). Taxonomy (NCBI): domain Eukaryota; kingdom Metazoa; phylum Nematoda; class Chromadorea; order Chromadorida; family Chromadoridae; genus Ptycholaimellus; species Ptycholaimellus sp. GST1_10. The sequence goes on from JASANA010001253.1 coordinate 3,407, forward strand.
ACAAATTCACTCTCCTCTGCATCCTCCTCCCATCCGTCAATGTCTCAAGGTGGCAAAAGGCATACTAGGCCTTTGCAGAGTAACTAATGGGCCACTGTGCCTCCAAAGAGAGAAGGAATGAGGAACTTTGCCAGTCCCTCATGTGACGCCACTCCCATGTTGGTCATCCCAGCTATGATTCCTGCCATTCTCCCACCTCCTCAGCAGATGGGCAGAGTGGAGCAGGGCATGCCCTTGCAGTCTTTCTGCCCCCCCATAAGGGCAACAGAGAAGAGTAGCAATAGGCCAAGTAGAGGTTGCCCGCTGGCTCCTAGTAGCTCTTAGATGGGGCTTTTTGCAGGCATCTGGATTCGCAGTTCAATCCGCAGTCGGAGTCTACAGAGGAAGGCTGCTGTGAGTGAATTGCTAGTGACAGATGCTGCGTCGTTGCCATTCTCAGGTCTGCAGTCAGAGTCCACATAGGAAGGCTGCTAGAGATGAGAAGCTTGACTGAGGCTTAGTCCTACTGTTTGCCGATTCCCTTTCGCAGTCAGAGTCCACATAGGAAGGCTGCTGAAGGGGATTTGCAGGGACAGATTGACTCGTGATACAGTTTCTGCTGTTTGTCACCTCCAGTCTGCAGTCGGAGTCCGCAGTGGAAGGCTGCTGGAGCAGGAGTGCAGGGACAGTCTGAACTCCTGGTGGCCATTGGCCTGTGCCTGCCGAGTCAGGCTGAAGAAGACGAGGTGGCCATTGGCCTGTGCCTGGTTCAGGTTGCAGTTGAAGGTGGCCCAATTGCTGCTGAGCTTGATGAACTAGGCTGTGTAGAAGGCGATGGCCAGAGGCCTGTGCCAGGCGCATTTCAGTCCTTTGAAGCTGGAGAGCTGGGAATGAATGTGCTGGCCATTGAAGAACCTTGATGCATCATTTCGTCAATGACCAATCAATTGGTGACGAATGATGGAAGGTCAATGGGCGTCTGGAGGCTGTAAGCGGAGACCAAGATGCCATAGCCAATGCAGATTTGCGCTGTTAAATTGGTCGGCAAATCTAGTGAGACGCAGAGTAGAACCAAAGTTCCATAAATATCTTCTCTTATCCGTCTTTAGGATAATAGAAGCATAGAATAGGGATTTGCCGAATTTATTTCATTAAAGTAATACTTTAATGCTGGGGTTGGTGATATCTTGAAAGGCGTAATCAATGCCGCTCCTTCCCGGCCTCTTTGATAGATGAAAGGAGCAGGAAGGTTTGCAGATGATTGCCGGTGTCCATCTGTATGCTGACCAAGCAGCGTTTGCTGGAGGAGGTCTGGGTCTCTCAGAGCTCCGCAAAGGATGCTTGGGGGTATAGATGGAGAGGGGGTGAGGGAGTGTTGAGAGACTGTCGGCGTCCATCTGTGCACTGTCCAAGTGGCACCGGCTGGAGAAGCTCTGCATCTCAGAGATGCCCAGCAAGGCATGCTTGGTGAGGCAGAGCGCACTTGAGGCCAATCTTGGCCTGTAGAAGTTGGAAGTGGGTGGGGCTGAGGGGTAAAAGGAGGGTGATGTGAAGACTTGTGGATACGCCGGTGAAGCAAAATGTGATGATCTAAAAGCAGCGATAGAAGAGGCTAGTCTTCCACTCCCATCCTTAAGAGAAAAGAAGAGTGTTTGGGGGTGTAAGGGCTGTTGGCGTCAATCTGTGTGCTGTACACGTGGCACCAGCCGGAGAGGCTCTGCATCTCAGAGAAGCCCAGCTAGGCACGCTTGGCATAGCAGAACGCACTTTTGGCCTATTTTGATCTGCCTCAGTGAAGGAGGGGATGGAGGGTAGATGGAGGGTGTCATGAAGATGTGCTGAATGCGACGGCGGTTAGAGAGATGATGTTCTCATAGCGGTGGTAGCTGAAGCAGGTCTTTGGCATCCGTTCCTATGAGGAGTAGAGGGAGGAGGGTAGTTTGATGATGCTGTGCATGATGATGTTGGCGCGTTCGATGCAGTCGCTGTCCATTTGTCTGAGGCTGTGCTAGAGCTTGGCCAATTGGCTGGCCTTGCTGTGCAGGTTCAGGTTCAGGCTTTGAGTACCCTTCTCTCTCGCCCAGTGGCAAAAGCAGAGGCAGTGAGGGTTAAAGATGAACGGAGATGGATACGAATTCCAGCAGTGCAAAAGGCGGGTGGTCTAAGCTGGGCAAGGCTTAGGCGCCTGTTGCAGTAGGGGCTGTGAGGCTTTGAGGGGATGAATTGAGGTGGACGCATACATTGGCAGTGCAAGAGGCGGGCTGTTTTTAGCTGAGCAATGCTTAAGTGCCTGTCACAATGGTGGGCGCAAAGGTCGTTGGCCGTACTCCAGGGCAGGCTTGTGAGGCTTGAGCAGCGTTCATGAAGGAGCCTGGGCCAGAGGGCAGGAGGCCTTTGCTGCTTACTAATTGGCATTGAAGAGTAGGGTGCCTTCCAAGATGGGAGAAAGTATTAGACTTTCTAGTCACTTCTGTCGACGGTGAAGAATGGTGATGCTGATAGTTGTGCTAATGTTCCGTAGCTCGTGATGACACTGGCTAACTGCCTTAGTTGACGGGTGCTGAGCTTGAGAAGTGGGCAGCAATTGGCCAACTAGCATAGCGTTGGCTTTCAGAAGGCCGCTCCAAAGAGGCTCTGATGAATTGAGTAAACTCGGTGTTTAGTTCAATTCTCGTCTCTTTTGGAGCCATCGAAAGGAAGCGTAGACAGAGTTTGCAGGTCTCAATAGATAGTGCAAAGTCTGAGCAACAACAAATTGATTGTGGTTGTCCAATTTGTCGGCAAAATGGCAGAAGCCATAGGGGAAGCCGTCCATGTAGGCCAGGTACACCACTGACCTCTTACTGCTTAGCATAGCGGGCAGAGTAAGTAGGAGGGTGTATGGCAGGAGACCCTTTTGAGGTCTGAAGGGGACGTCTTCAAGGAGGCTGAACTTCATGGCGCTGGATGCAAGCAAGCAGTCGCAGAAGTTAGAGTGGAAGCCATCCATGACTCCGTAGGTCTTGTACACCACCGACCTCTTACTGATGGGCACAGTAACTGAGAAGGGCACTAGCAAAGGCTCTTTGGACTGAAGAAGACGTCTTCCTACAGGGAGAGCTTCATGACGCTGTACGCATTCATGGAGATGCGGGAGTTGAAGATGACGTAGGAGCTGAACTGGTTCTGCTTGATGCCAGAGCAGAGGGTGGGCAGCAAGCAGTAGCCGCAGGTGAACAAGACGGAGTCCGGGGGCCAGTAGTTGTAGCTGATGGCGGATTGTAAGTGGCAGAGGCCGCAGTCAAGGCTGTCCAGCATGCCATACAGATTGCGGTCCACAATTTTCAGGTTACAGTGGTGGCCATCCAGGAACCCGTAGCGAAAGCAGTGGCAGTTGTCCAGTTAACGGTGGTAGAAGCCACACTGTAGACCCAGGATGGTGTAGCCAATGCCATCCAGGAAGCCTGGCTAGCAGTGACCAAAACTGAGCAGGTTGCAGCTGACACTATCCAGCAAGCCATTGCGGAAGCTGCACAGGTAGTCCAGGGTGGTGATGCAGATGCCGTCCAGGACGTCCAGCATGCCGTAGCTGAAGCCGAATGGGTTCCCATGGAAACTGTCTGCAATGTTGCTGTGGAAGCTGAGGCAGTAGTCCAGAAGCTATGTTGTCTTCAATGGATGGGCAGAAGGAGGAGGTGTAGATCCCCAGAGACCTTTTGTGGCCAGCGTTGTTGTCGGAGCATACACAGAGGACAAAGGCCTCGAAGGCATTGAGCTCGCAGTTGACGCCGTCCATGAATCCGTCCTTCTGGCCATTGAAGAGCAAGCTGGGGTTGCAGATGACCAGCAGGCTGTGGAAGCCGCAGTGAGTCCACTCACTTGGCTACGCCTGTTCAGGTTTTGGCAACCATCAAAGAATAGAGGCTGATCCTGAATTGGTTTTGCAGCTTGTTGTCCAGTTTCTTGTTCAAATATTCACTCAATCATAGGAGATCAGTGAATCTTGACGAGTGATGTTGGAAGACAGTGGCCGATTCTGAATTGGGCTGGTTGTTTCTTCAGCGATGCTCAAAAGTTTACAAATCCAAAAGGATTTTGTAAACGGCGTTGGCCGGCAAAGATTGCAGTGGGCAGCAATGAGTTTTGAAAACTGGCTGGAGCCAATTTTGAACTCAAGCAGTGAAGACAGAGATTTCGCTGGTAGCTGTCAGCTGGTGGCCAACGAAGATTGCAGCGGGCAGCAGTGAGTTGAAAACTGGCCAGAGCCTAATTTTGAACTCTGGCAGTGAAGATGGAGTTTATGCTGGTTGGCTGATGGCTGCAGGGCATTTCAGAATCCGTTCAAGGATAATGAAATTGCCGATGATGGTGCTTGTGTGGACAGCATGAAAATAACTTTGCAGTTAATTTTTGATGACCAAGCAGAGAAGTTGATTCCGTGCCGACATAGACTGGGGCTGGCAGTAGCAATTTGAAATTGACCATGGCCAATTTTCAAAGTCCAGCAGCAAAATCGTTTCGGAGCTGATGGCTGGCAGCAGTGGAGAATTTTCAGAATCCGTTTAAGGATAATGAAATTCTGTCAATGATGCTTGCGGAGACGGCATGAAAAGAAACTTTTCAGTTAATTTTCAATGCCAAGTAGCAAAGTCAAATCTTGTCTCAATCGTTGGCGTAGAATGATTTAGCAAAATCCGCAAGGATGGATTGCAAATCATAGAAGTGGGCTGGTGCTGAAACGGAACTTTTCAGTTCACTTTCGGACCCGGCGCAGCGGAATACGGTAGCAAAAGCACTGATTGCCGTCATCGATGACACTGGATGACGTAGAGAGTTTCGCAATATCCTTTCAAGGATAGCATGAACTCGGCACTGCAATGTTGCTGCTGAAGAGCGAACATTGGAAATAGACTTGGAAGTCAATTTTCAACTCCTTGCAGCATAGTCACAAATGCCTTACGTCGATCAAAATTCACAAGGCTGGCTGTGGCTGAGTGAATTGTCTGGCAGCGAAGTGAAAGGCTGTCGATTGCAGGCTGTTTTTGTTTTGCTGTCCTGTCATGGTAGATCGGTGCCTTGAGCATTTGACTTGAATGCCATTGTTAGAAGGTGGCAAGATCAACGGCTGAAGTTGTCGGAAGGGCGCTGTTGGCGGAAGTTGTGCTGGGCATTGTAGTGGTCATTGTAGAGGTAGTGGATGGGTTGGTACAGCTTGATAAACCACTCTCTGCTACCAAACGCTGTGGTGTATTCAGTGGGAACGTAGCGAGGATCTCTTTAGTCATTCGGCACCAAGTGGGGAAAAGGCGACAGGGCAGGCATATAGACAAGACTGAACTAAACTCTCCTCTACCCACCCTGCCATCTCAAGGTCAAACGAAACCAGCTTGGGAAACGTCACACATTCCTTAATTTTTGGCATCTGCTGCAGGTAAACGTGGAAGAGGGAATATGCTCCGCGGTCACATATTACTTGTTATATACTTGCGCCATATACTTGTTGGTCTGTGATTTTGAGTGCAACATCAGAGTCTTGGATGAATGTTTGCGACGCTATAAACCAGCGCTGCGCATGGCTTGAGAAAGCTGTTCAAAGATTCCAACCACAGTCAGTGAGGCTAGGACTTGAGATGTGAGGATGATGATGAACGACCCCCACGGCCCCACTATTAACCACTATTTTGCAGGACCAGTTTCCATGTTGCCCTCAACATCAAACTTGATGAGCTGTTGAGCTCAAGGTCATATATGCACTTAGCACACATTTAAGCCAAGTTCTGTTAAGTATTTGGGTAGGAAACATAAAAATGATACATTACACCCTCAAAAGCATGAACTTAAATTGCCAAGAAATACAAAAAATTGCAATTAATTAGAAGATTTTACCATAGTGCGATAGCTCTCAATCTCCCCATTCATGATACACATTCTGCAATGAATTAACAAACAACCAACCAAATTTGACCTTGAAAAACTTGACCGGGGAATGGGGGTAAAATCAACCAATTTGTGACATGTATAAGCGTGAATTTTAAATTGTGACATGTATAAGCCCAAGATATTTTAAATGATTTTCGCATGATAATCCCAAGCTAGTTTCAAAAAATTTTTATGTGATAAGACTCATCTAATTAAATTTCATCACCTTGATATCCAAGCGTTTTTAGTGGGATTATTAAAAAGAGACCAGCTAAGAGAGAATAAAATATTTAACTGGAGATTCAGTTTCAGAAATATATTTTTTTAACTTTTTCTGCTGAATGTTTATTGCATGGATAAGTTTACTAGTGCATGTCATGCAGGTAATTTATCTGTGTTAAATCATACTGTTGTATAGTCAACGCAGTTACAAAATGTTAATCCATGTAATGGTGCCATTTGCATCGCAGAGTGGTGCGGGACGTATAGCAGATGAGTCGGACATAATTTGACCACCGACAGTTCAACGGCTTCACAAGTTGTTGACCTGACCTCAGTAGCTGAAAGGGCAAACAATGTCGCTAAAGTGGTTATTATCAAAAAAAACATTGCAACCGTAATGACCAAATTACTGTTGTAGTTGAATCCGGCAGTCTCATACTCGTTCGCACCAAGTTTAAAATTGACACTAGAGCTGCCAATCTTGCCCTCGACTCTGATGGAAGCCGTTCCGTGATTCTCTACGGTCACCTTGCCTCCAAACATTTGGCTCTATCAAGCAAAACTGCCTTTTGCAATTTACAGAATCTGAATAGTGGATGTGAATACGATTGGCCTTGGATGATGGTATGAAGCAAGAGAATGACCTCAAGGACTAGCTTCATATCGTCAGAAAAGAAAAGTTGTGGAAAAAAGTATGTGTGAGCTGAACTAGCAAATGGTCCTGTCTAATGCTAATTAGAAGAACAAAAGTGTAGACGCCTCTTTTCATCCTCATTGTCCGCACAACTATTGAAGTTAGAATAGAAAGTTTTTACATTTGTTTGAACGTGAATCAAATTTTTGTTGATCTACAAAACAAGGTATTCTCGGTTGTTGTGAAGAGATGCGCAGATTGTTTAAGATACCACTTAAAAAATTTTTTTGCCAAAATTCCGTGCATTTCATTTGAAAACCATGGATTTATGCTTGATGCTTTTGAATCCTCAATTTTAGATCTTCGCCATAAATGGAAAACAAACTGTGGGTGTGACTAACTGTTTGTCTGTAAATATATATATATATATATATATTACTGAAATAGTAAATCTCCGCTTCAGTGTTTTTTCTCTCTTAGCTCTTAAGTAAAGTTCAAAATTTAGTAAGCATAATTTCATGATAAGAGTAAAATTTAATTTCATCACCTTATAGCCCAAGCTAGTTTCATGATAAGATGAATCAAACAAAATTTCATCACCTTGATGCCCAAGCTATTTTGATTACAAGCATTAAATAGTGACCAGCTAAGAGAGAAAAACACTGAAGTGTGGCAACTTCGCCAAGCATGCAGATTATTTCTTCCGATGACTCACAAGGTTCTTTCATTTGTCTATATTATTTTACATAGTAGTAAGAGTTTTTGTAAGTGATGTAGGAGGACGTCGGGAAGGGAAGGGGAATGTGGGGGGGGGAGGAGGGGGTCGGGACAGGATGTGGGCGTGGTGCCTCCATCGCGTCACCCCTCCGTCTCCATCAGCATCATATCGCATAGTAATCATCACAGCCTGTTGTCTCTCAGTTGGAGGGAGGCCATGATGAGTCATCAGCTGAAGAGAACCTCCATGTTCCCATTCTCATCACCACTAAAAAAGGAAGGGAGGGGAGTTGTTAGTAGCTAATGGGGTACAGAGAAGCAGTGTAGGGGGATCTAGTTGAAGGAGGATGTGCGGGAAAGGGATCAATGCAGGCTTGCTTCTCCGCTGCTGCTCGATCGGAGTCAGTGCTCTTCTGGCAGGTGGAAGGAGACGTTGGAGCTCAAACGTCGGGTTTGGCTTCTCCCTCGCACCTCGCTTCCAGCTTGGCTGCCTCGTCGGGAGTCTTCTGCCAAGATGCTTGGGGCCAGGCTCTCCGTGGAGTCGCGGAGGAAGTAGGCAGTCCCTTCTACTCCATCTAGGATGATGGAGCACTCCGAAAGTGAGCGTGGCAGCTCCAGCATCGGCATCATCATCAGCATCATCCAGCATCATCTCCCTCATCACCTCCACTGGGGCCGTTCCTCCGAAGGGCATCCAGCTGGGGAAGTAGTGTCCAGCCACGGAGGTCTTGATCTTCTGTCCCACCTCCTCCACCTTGTCCTTTGCTTCCCTGCCCCAGTCGGTGTACTGGGAGGCCCAGATGATGAGGATGATGATGGCAACGATGGCAATCAGAGCAAGGATGATGCCAATGATGGTGATGATGGGCTTCACGATGGAGTTGCACAGGTTGTCGATGCCATGCCTTGTTGTCTTGGCCAATCCATGTGTGCCATCTGAGAGAGCTCCTATCACTCCTCCCACTGCGTGTCCGTAGGCTTTGATCCCTTGCACCACTCCACTCTGGCCCATGGAGAAGTGGCTGGTGTAGTTGATGAGGCTGGTAAGCTTGCATTGAAACACTGGTATGATGGAGGAGTAGGCGGTGAGCGCAGAGAAGGGAGGCATGAGGTGATCATTGAAGAGGATGAGAGAGTCATAGGTGATGTTGGGAATGAGGTGCTGGAGGAAGGGTGTTTGAAGAAAGGTGGCGAAGGTGCCATGAGTGAACTGCTGGAAGAAGGCAGCGGTGTCCTCCTTGGAGATGGGGCCAACAAACTGGAACTGGCTCACCAGGTCACAGTTGATCAAAGGGCTGTGATGGACCAGGTCCATGCCCACGCCATTGGGAAGGAAGAGGATTCTGCCTGAGCATAGCTTGATGGGCATGAAGGCATAGCATTTGTCCTCTTTTTTGAGTTGATGGAAGGGGAAGATGGTGGTCACTTCTGCCTTGATGCACTGGGAGATGTAGATGGCAGATCCTTGCACCTCTGCCACCAGATCTTGCCTTCCAGTAAGTGCTCGGAGACCATTGGTAGGGCTCTTGTGGAACATCTGTTTGAGCAGTTGGTACTGGTGCTCTTTGATGATGCACATATGGCGTTCATCCTTCATGTCCAGCTGTCCCATGATGTCCATCAGCTTGTCCATGATGAAATGCAGCTTTGCCTCTCCAGGGTCGTGCAGGTTCACCCAGTCCTCTATGCAGCAAAGGCAGTCATGAATGAGTGCAGTTCTTGCATTCCAATCCAGATCCCAAGGGGAGCTTCTAGGCTGATTGGCTGGTGTTTCGCTGGCGCTTTGAGGTGGCCGCACCTTCCTATCGGCTTTGGATACTTGACCTTCTTCTTTCACTTGTAAATGATGCAAAGAGCTCCTCCCTCATGTGACAGCAGGACTTCTGCTGGCAGGCAGCCCATCTCTGGCTTGTTGTAGGGGAAGTCAGGAGGAGGTTGGTAGGTGGAGAATGAGGTGGAAAGCTTGGCAATGCAAATGTGGTTTCCCATGATGTCTCTGCTGTAGGTGCCGTAGTGTCAGAAGCGGCAGTAGGAGAAGATGGGTTCATCGTCCCACACGATGGTGTACGTGGGCTGCACACAGCTTTCCTTGTCCACGTTGCATCCCTCCAACCCTCCCAGGTTGGAGGTCAAGGTGCGATAGGAGGCATAGATCGAGCCTTCATGGATGATGAAGATGGTGTTGTAGTAGTAGAAGGTCTTGAAGCAGCAGGGCCACCCATACTCCTCCTCCTGGTTCATGGACCAGACGTTCTTGTCCAGCTTCACCAGCTCCACTCTGGGGTACCATCTTGTCTTCCAAGCATCCAGACATTCATCTGCTGGGACTGGCTTCCACTCCACTCAGTCTGTGAGTCCCCAGTTGAGGAAGTGCATGACGATGTCGTTCCTTGTGGTGGTGAGGACCACCTTCAGCATGCACCATGCCACAAGGATGCTGGGTCCAGAGGGCTTGGGAAGATAGAGGTCCACAGTGTGGTAGGTCCGGGGAAGGGCTTAAGTGTAGACGGAGCAATTGCAAGTGTACTTGGGCAGGATGAAAGGGCATCTGCTGTTGTGATGCTGGGGGCAGAGCTGGAACTGGACGTCTGATGGGGGCAGCAGCTCCAGATCTCTCTCATGTTTCTTGCCATCCTGAAGGCGTTGGCAAATTTGCTCGGCTGTCAAGGGCGGGTCCTTGGCTGAGTTGGGGAGAGTGCATGGCGGCAGCGGGATTGGTGATGGCTCATTGTTGGCTTGGTAGTGTTCTTGTTCTTCAGGTGGCTGATGGCCAGGGTAGTGAGGGATGAAGGTGAGGGGCTCCGAGGTTCCTTCTCTGGCCTGACCTGGGCTATGCTGCGGGGAGGCTGGTAGAGCGGCAGTGGTAGGAAGAAGCATCGCCGTCACCAGCATCAGCATCATCCAGGGCAGCTTTCCTGGCAGCCTCATTCGCTGCTCCTCCGTCCACTTCTCCTGGGTGGTGTAGGGGGCAGGTGTTTCCTTTCCCCATCATCATGGGATGAGGAAGGAGTCCACGTCTGTGGAGTCTAAGTGGACCCACTCCTTTCCGCTGATGTCATCCTCCACGTCCAGCTCTGACTCATCCTCCAGTTGACATTGAGTCTCCTTTTCGCAGGCTTTTCTACCTTTTCCTCCCTCAGGTAGCAGGCCAGGAGCATTTGTCAGTGCTGCCTGGCTGTCTTCAAGCTTCCTTGCCACTCAGGAACATCGTCCTTGCGGCATTTGAGGGTGAGGAGTTCTCCAGTGTTTTTCGGGGGGCGAGTGGGGCAGGTGTTGGCAAACTCCTCGAATGGCTCTCCAGTGAGGTAGGCTTCTTGGAGGTGGCTGAAGCAGAGCTTCTTTTTGTGCATGGAGTGGCAAAGGGGGGCTGTCGGGGCCTTTTTGAGCCTCTGCTTGCCGCCCTTGCCTATGTGAAGGTTCTTGGAGGTGGAGGAGTGTTTGAGGATGCGGTGGATGGGAGGCGCTGGGAGGATGTCATTGTCAGCATTGGAGTCCTTCTACCAGATGGGTTCCTCCTCCTCCAGCATTTGTCTAGACTCCTCCATGATGTCCTCAGGTTCATCATTGGGGTTGGGAGGTTCATCATAGGTGTGTAGCTGGATGTCCTCATCCATGTCATAGATGGATTCGTTGTTGCCCTTTATGGCCTTGGTACTGTCCATCATTGCTGCGCTGGTTCCTTCATCAAGGTCATGTTGCTCTTCATCTCCTTGGCTTTGTACATCACTGCCCTCTGGCAAGGGCGACAGATGGAAGGGCTTGAGGCAGGGTTTGAAGAGGAGAGGAATGAGGGAACGAATGTGACGTTCGAGGATGGTGGGCTTTGTCTTGCCTCCCTTCACCCGCTAGTTGATGAGGACCTTGGCAATGAGGGCTCGCTCTTCTTTCTTGTCTCCAGGGGCATAGGTAGAGAGGAAGTCGATGATGTGCCCAATGTGGAAAAGTGTGGCAGGGTGCATTCTCATTGTACAGCCACACCAGCTCTCCCTCCATCAGCGGCCGCGTTGATTTGTGTTTGTGGGGTTTGAAGTAATGGTTCCTCTCCTCAATCAGCATGCTCTTGAGCTCTTCCATGTAGGCATCCCAGACTCAGTCCAGCACTGCCTTGCGATGCTGGAAGATGCTGAGGAGGCAGATTTGTTTGTATTCCTTGTTGGTGTAGGTCTTTGCTGGGGTGGGAGCGAGGATGAGTTCCAGGTTGGGGTAGAGGAAGTGAGCGGGTGTGAGGACTTGCAGTTCTTCTCCGTAGGCAAAGAGGGGGTGGCAGTTGATGATGGCCTCCACTTCCTGCAGCATGGTGTGCATGTCGTCGAACTTCATCATCTGCTCCTGTTCTTTTGCCTTCATCATCTTCAGCACCTTCGCCACCATTCCCACCATCCTCTCCACCAGCCCGGAGGAGGCCGGGTGAAAGGGGGGAATGGTGTGGAGTGTGGTGCCATGGGCAAGAAATAGGCATCCAAGACTTCTGTTTCCTGGTGGCTGAGGTTGATGTCAGTGTAGTCAGAGGGAGATGAGCTGGGAGCCATTGTCATAGTAGACCTCACGGGGATAGCTGATGCATCCTGTCAGCCAGCAAATGGCATTGAGGATGGTGGGGCCATCGATGCAATGGATGAGGTCCAGACCTGTTTCTCTCGTCACCTGGCAGGTGTAGACGAGGATGTAGGCTTTGCCAATCTGGTAGTCTGGGTACTCTTTTATTTCCTCAGTCCACTTCTCCTTCTTCTTCTTGGTCCTTCCCATCTTGTAGAGCACGTAGTAGGATCCCTTGAGGTCCATGGCCACGTTCTTCATCACACTGCACCATTCAAAGCAAATGGTGGGGTAGGCGCGGAACTGGGGGGCAGTGAAGGGCATGGCCTCCACTCGTTGGCTCATGGCGCAGAAGTTCAGGGTCACTCTCACTCTCCTTGCTCCTGTCATGATCCAGTAATGCTGGCGCATCATGGCCAACGTTGGTCTTGTCTTCATGTGGCCCACCAGCTTGTGGAAGTGAAGAATGAAGAGGACATTGAAGGGATGGTCGCTAGGAAGGAGGATGGGGTGTTTGGCGTTGAAAGGCAATGCCATTCTCTCCAGTCTTGCTCCACAACAGATGATTCGAGTGTCGGAGAGTTGGAGGTCAAGACTGCGGATGAGACTGGTGATGTGGGTGGGAGCCTTGGCTTCGTTGTTCTCCAGGGCCTTGAGGACTTCCTTGAAGCACTGCTGCTGGAGATGATGCACCTAGAGCTCTTCCGCTGCCTCTCGTTCTGTCGCCATGATATAGCCAGAGGAAACGGGCTGCTGATGCAGGAACCATCTCTTTGCCCTGGTAGATTGGATGGTGGAGTTGAGGAGGTAATTGAAGGTCTTGCCAAGGAAGTGCTGTGCCTTGGATCCGAAGGGGCCTTCCACGGCCTCCTCCGTCAGCGCCTTCCTCATTGACTGCACCATGCAGTGCAGTTCCGGTCCAGCCCGGCCTTGGCCATCTCATTCATCTCCATCATCTCCAGGGTGTCCACAGCCTTGTGGTGCTTGTAGGAGGGGAACTCTTTTGGTTCTCCTTGCGCCCTGGGTCCGCAGAACCAGAGATTCAAGTTCTCCCACTGCCTTATGTCCTCGATAGAGAGTCCTTTGGAGACCATGTCGGCGGGGTTCTTGTCCATGGAGACATGGTGGATGGAGAAGCTGAGCTCGGCATGCAGCTCCTGAATCTTCTTGATGCAGTTCTTGGTGTAGATGATAGGGCCTTGTCCATTGTGGCACTGCTGCAGGGCAATCATGGAGTCCATGTACAGACACAGCTCCCACACTCAAATGTCTGGCAGAAGCTCTTGGTAAATGGTCTTGAGTGCTCTGGCCGCCTTCTCCAAGGCATTCTCCAAGGCTCCATCTTTGGCATGTCATCCAGTTTGATGGGGTTGGGGGAGGTTGGGGGAGAGGAGGGTGCAGAGGGCTCCTTGGGACTTCTCAGAATGGCAGCCTTTGCTGTCATAGTGAAGCACGGCCTCTGCAACATCATGGGTGGCGAAGGTGTGGCTGTAGATGCCAGAGCCGTGGGCGCAGTTGCTGGTGTCTGCAAAGCCGAGGAGGGTGATGGTGTCCGCACCCGTGAAGGTGACTCTTCTCACCAGAGAGAACATGGGGATCCCATCCAGGTCCTCCAGGCACTCCTCCCATCGCTCCTTGAACTCCTTCCTCTGAATGGGAGTGTCCCAGTCATAGTCCACTAGAGCGACGTCATGAAGAGGAGCTTGGTTCTGAGGAGGACTGGTGACAGGAATGAGAAGTGGTTGGTCGGAATGAGAAGGGGAGAAAAGGCCACATTAGGCCTGCCAATGGTACCAGATATATACCAATTCTATATCTGTGTTTACTTTTGAAAATGGTTGAGAAACCACAGACTTACCCTTTTGAGAGAAAACATTCCTCAATTTTTGGCATCTGCTACAGGTGAATGTGGAATGGGGAATATGCTCCACGGTCACCTATTGCACTTTGCGCCATATATGTGCCATCTATGGCATTGCTTTGCAACATTACCATGACTGTCCTTCCTCCACGAGGTGGTCAGTTTATCATGTAGAGGTTGAACAGTGAGGAGTAGATAGAAGAAAGCGATGGGGAAGGGGTGGGTGTTAAAAACTAGTTCTGCGTAAGTGCCAAGCTGCCGCTCTCCGCAAGTCCCTCCCACTCTTCCTTCTTTCGCATCGCTGCTACTCACAATATACTTGTTTACTTTTCTAAACAAACTCTTGCGCAATCGAGCTTTTAAGAATTTTTTGCTTTTAAACGGTTCGATCACTCGACCCGCGCGATCGCGCCACCCTCCCAACCTCCACCACCAGCGCCATTTTAAACCTCATGCATTGTACATAGCGTTTTGGCATGATCTAACGACTGCTCTAGGTGCATAATTTTCTGCTGGTTCTGACGGTGTACTCAGTTTCACAATGATATTAACAAAATTTTGAAAAAATGTTTCTCAAAAATGCAAACTTGTCAGGGCGGCGCAATCAACTCTAGGGTCAATTGCGCCATCAAGGTACAAGGAAGCGATTTTTTGATCTGCTTTGTTTTATGGATATCTGAGAATAGGGTTACCTTTAGAATGAAAAAACATTTTTAACAAGTATATGGCGCAGAGCGCAATAGGTGGCCGCGGAGCTAAACACGCCACAACTTCTCAGGCAGCTTAGCAGCTTACAATTCCATGCCAATGCTCTTAATTTGCATTTTAAATGCTCATTTTTAATTTTTTAATAAAAGTAATGTTTCAAATGCTCCGGAACCGGTTCCACCCATCCGAATCTTTCCAAAATGTTATTACCAGCAAAAAAAAGTTTGTTCAAATCCGTTGATAATTCGCCATTTCTCAGCATACCCCATTGTTCAACCGTTCTACCCAAAAAAGTAATGTTTCAAATGCTCCGGGACCTGTTCCACCCATCCAGATCTTTCTAAAATGTTATTACCTTTCAGCAAAACAAGGTATTCTTGGCGGTTTCCAAGATATGCGCAGCCTTACTTCAGGATTCCACCCAGATAAACCTACATGCCCCAATTCAGCAGATTTCAATGAAAACCATGAATTTATCAATATTTAAATTTTTGAAACATCAAAATTTTAGGTTATTGATTATAAATCAAGAAATAATAAAAAAATTCAAAATTCCTTACAGTAGCTTCAAAATATTACCACGACAGCAGTATATGCCAAAACTCAACTGTTTTTATTGAAAAACCATGGTTTTATGCATGTTCACATTTTTGAAACATCACGAATTTGGTTTTTGGCTATAAATCAATAAATAATAAATATTTCAAAAATTCCTTTTGCCAGCTTTGAAATGTGTTTTAGATGGACGTATCTGCCAAAAATCAGCTAATTCCATTGGAAAACCAGTGATTTAGGATTTTTCATATTTTGAAACATCAAAAAATTGAGTTTTGGGCGAAAATCCAAAAATTACCCCAAGCGCCAAAAATGGTCCCGAGGCACCGCCTAGGCGGACCTTCATGCAAAAAAGCAGTCAATTTCGTTGAAAAACCGCGGAGTACAGGCATGCCACACACACACATATATATATACTAGTAATATTGGTCAGTGGCCGCGCTTCGCGCGGCCACCTTTTAAGTTTCATGCTCATTTCCATCAAACTTCTTAGACTTGCATCGCTGATTTCCATGCTCTTTTTAAAAGTTTTAACAATATTTATTACGTTGATTTATATTTCGCTTTAAATATATCATACAAAATAAGCACTGGCCTCACGTGCAATGGTTCTTTCTGTTAAATGAACAGCCAACATAATCCACACGAATGGAAATTTCTTACAGCCCAGACAGAATCAAATAGTCGCTCTGAGCTGTGACTGAATTAACTAACTCCACTGATCCACTTATATCGGAATATAACAGCCTTGAAACATCAGGTCCCTGAGTAGAAACGAAATCGTGAAAATTGATTTACTCATTTAAAATTTTCAATAATATAACAACTTTAAGTTGGAAAAGTATAAACGGGATCTAAAAAACAATTGTTTTGCCTTGAATTTAAAAAAAAAGTCCGCCATAAAAAGTTGAAAATTGAATGAACTACAAAGAAGTAAAGTTGAAAAAAGGCAAAAAATTGCAAAAATCGTCAAATTTTCAATCATATTTTTATTTTAGGGTTGTTTAGATAAGTTCTAAGATAAGTTGAGAATCCAGACCGCGCCAAGACCCCTCCGAAAATGGTATCACCCGTATATAATAAGATATATATATGCGGACAGACGGACGCAAAAATGGGGTAACTGCTTAAGCTGGCCTTGGCCGCCCACCACTTCGGGCAGGGCGCCAGAGCTCCTCCGGCCTCCGGGCACGGGTGCTACGGCCCCTACGCTTTGCCTAGCAAGCTTCGCATGCTAGGCTATGCTCCGGGGCCTCCGCACCCATGCCCTACAGCCTCCAGAGCTCTGACTGCCCTGCCCTCCGCGGCAGGTGGCCTGCGGCCGCGCAAAAAAAGATTGTCCAAATCTGTTGAGAATTCGCCATTTCTCAACATACCCCATTTTTAAACATTTCAACCCAAAAAAGTAATGTTTCAAATGCTCAAATTCTCGGGTCTAACCCTCCAGACCTTCCTAAAATAGCATTACCTTTCAGGGAAAAAAAAGTTTGTCCCAATCCGTTGAGAATTTGCCCGTATATATATATATATAATATCGACCGTATCCGCCCAGAAATATATATATATATATATATATATATATATTAGTAATATAGGTCAGTGGCTGCGCTACGCGCGGCCACCTATATAGTTAAAGTTATGTGACCAGTAATACCGAGCCGGCAGGGATTTTTTTCACGAGGTTTTTGAGCAGCCATAGCTCTATGAATATTATAGCTAGCACAACGTTCAGGCCACCATTGGAATTGTCTGAGTCTCTTCTTTCGAACGGTGGTCTCAAAGTTGCGCTATGGCAAAAATAGCCGGAGCTAGGGGCATTTGTATGAGGGTAGTTTTTGGAAAACAGGCCTACTTTGTACATTGTTAGCCTGCTGGCAAGGGGTCATTGCCAAAAATGACCCTCAGAAAAACGGCCCTAGCTCCGGCTAGGGAGAGACCACCGTTCAAAAGAAGAGACTCAGACAATTCCAATGGTGGCCTGAACGTTGTGCTAGCTATAATATTCATAGAGCTATGGCTGCTCAAAAACCTCGTGAAAAAAAATCCCTGCCGGCTCGGTAATAGCCCTTTAAATCTTCCTTTAATATAATTACTTTTCAGAAAAAAGAATTGATAGATAGGCACAATTTTAGCCACAATGATTTTCGGCACAATGAGATTCATTACTGCATCGTGGCATTTCTAGCCTCAACACAGCATAAAAGGCTCAAAGAACTTGAGGTGCGAAGACTCAATGTCAATGCGCATCAATCACATTGCCTGGGATAATGCTGTCTTAATCGTGGCTTGACGAATTACTTGTTTCATCCCAAATACATCAGACTCCTGGGTAGGTCAAAAATCGAAAAATTGACATCAGTCAAATCATTTTTTTTCAAATATTTTACAAAAAACGTTTAAAATTAACCAATGGATTAAAAGCGGAACTGTTGTAGCTTTAATTTAAAAAAAGTCCGACAGCAAAAGTTAAAAAATGAAGGATCTATGTAGTTTCAAAGTCAAGAAATGTCCAAAAATGGCAAAAATCGGCACATTTTGAATTATTTCATAATTTAAAATTTTTCCATGCATGGAGCAACCCAAAAAATATTGAATTACTTGTCAAAAGCCAAACGTAGAGCTATTGCTGCATCTATTACATTGTTTGTATTTCGAAGTGTTAGTTAATTCTAGTTTATTATCACTCACCCTGCCGTCTAGAAGGTGTAGTGCTGATAATTTGGTGTCTCTTGCCCTGGTTTGGGCGCGGACCAGAGTTTGCTCGTTCAATCTCTGCCTACGTCCGCATTCCGCTTTTTTCTGCAAAGCGGCCCGGGTTTCATTGTGTTCGGGACTGAAGGTGGCACATTCGTTTTGGCGTCCCTTGACCAAAAGCTGGCCACATAGCTGAGTAGTGGACTTTTTCATGGAAGTTGGGGTGGTGCCAAATTTTCTTAGTGTGCCGTTTCCCAAACCGGTTTCGTCCGACCCTGAGTTGGTGAGGCGGGCGGAAGGGAGGCCGGGATCAGTTGCTCTAAAATGTGGCTCGCTCTGCCCCAACCAGTTCCGCTGTCTTCCTAACCCCCTTCGGTGACAACGATGAAAGTGTATCTCGCTACGTTCCTGCTGCATATCACCACAGCGTTTGGTAGATCAGAGAGCTGATTAGCTTGATCTGTACCTTTGACCGACCACCTCTACAATGCTACTTCAATGCCCAGCAATACTTCCGCCAACTTCCGCTTCCGCAACAACCTCCGGCCTTTGACTTCGCCGCCCCTTTCATCAGCAGCGATCGAGTCAAAAGCCCCAATCACCGATCTACAAAGAGCGGACAGCAAATCGAGCCCAGCCTGCAATGCCGGACTTCGCTTCGCTGCCAGACAGCCCACCCTGCAGCTCCAGAACTTCACTCAGCCAGAGCCGGCCTCGTGAACTTCTAGACGGCAGCAACTGCGACTACGCTGCATGGAATTGAAATTGACTTTCGAGTCCTATTTCAATCTCCGATCTTCGCCAGCAACATTGCAGTGCCTAGTTTCGAGACATCACGCCATCTTTGACGGCTGCCAACGAAACTCTGACGTCACGGCCCACTTGCTACCGTAATCTGCTGCGTCAAAGGGTCTTGAAGCGAACTGAAAAGTTCTCTTCATAGAGCAACTCCCTTCAATGATTTCATTCTATCCTTGCGGATTTTATGAAATCATTCAACGCCGACGATCAAGACAAGATTCGACTTCGCTGCTAGGCATTGAAAATTAACTGAAAAGTTTCTTTTCATGCTGACGTCATCAGCGTCGTCAACAGAATTTCATCATCCTTAATTGGATTTTGAACATTCTCTTCAGCTGCCAGCAACCAGCTTCAACCCATCTACGCTGCCGGACTTTGAAATTGACCACTGTCCAATTTCAAAATTCGTCGCTGCCAGCTCCAGTCTCCGTCGGCTTGGACGCGACCTTGCTACCTGGCATCGAAAACTGGCTGCAAAGTCGTTTTCATGTCTGCTGCGCAAGCATCGCCGATGACAATTTCATTATCCTGGACGGATCTTGAAATTGCCTGCAGCTACCAGCGAACCGATTGCCTTCGCTGCCAGAGTTCGAAAATTGGCTCCAGTCAGTTTTCAAACTTACGGCCTCTGCTGCAACTGCCGGCCAGCCAAGGACAGCTATCCAGCAGAAGCAACATCTACGCTGCTAAAGTTTTGAGATCGACTTGGACAGTCTCAAAACTCTCTGCTGCCCACTGCAACTTCACCAGCCCGCCTGTTTATGAATCCTTGCGGATTTATAAACTTTCGAGCATCGTTGAAGAAAAGCCCAGCCAGCTTCAGAGTCAATGGCCGTCTTGCGACATCGCTTCATTTACGGATCTTTATGATCGCATAAATTTCGAAAAGCAACGCCGAAAGACAAAAGCCAAGGAGACTCACAAGCGGACTACGCTTTTCTACGCAGACAACTACTGGACCAGGCCCAGCCTAGTGGACTGCCTCCACTGCTGCTTCTACGGCCTCCCGGTCATCTGCGTCTTCAGCCTGCTCACCTGCGGCTAGAAGGACCTCTTCGAGGACGGCGTCAGCTACGAGCACAATGCCTCCAAGGCCTACTTCCTCTGCGCCTGCCTTCGCTAATGCGCATCGGAAGATTGTGTCAATGACCCACCTCCTCCTCCTCCTTCTACCCGCCGTTGAAGATAGCGGCAATTCTGGACAAAGTCCGCTGCTTTTGCTACGACTTCCTGGAGCACCACAACCGCGTCCAGATCTCCAAGGACCGCAACCAGTGCGGGAAGCTGGACGGCTTCGACTGCGGCCTCTGCCACTTCCAGCCCAACAGCGCCTACACTGGAATCCTCCAGGACTCCGCCCCGATCGACGCCGACTGCGGCTTGCTGCCTATACTCTGCTCCAGCATCAAGCCGCGCTAGTCCAGCGTGTTCGCCTTCTTCAACCCCGGCATCTACATGGACGCCCTCTGCTCCATGAAGCTCTGCCCGTTGGAAGACGCCTCCACCGAGTTCCTCAAAGAGGCCTCAAAACTCCTTCCTTCCTCCTATTACGTCCCTGGAGGTCGGTGGTGTACAAGGCCTACGGGAACCTGGACGGCTTCCCCAACCGCTTCTGCGACTTCATGATCGCGTACGCCGTCATGCAGTTTGCCTCCTGGAAGACGTCCTCTGCAGACCTTTAAAGGTCTCCTGCCCTGCACCCTTCCCCTTACTCCGCCCAGCAGTAAGAGGTCGGTGGTGTACAAGGCCAATGGGAACATGGACGGCTTCCGCTCCGGCTTCGGCCACCCCGCCGGCGACTGGGCCAACTTCAATCCCATCGCCGCCTCCAAGACTTTGCACTATCTGCGAAGATATGCAAACTCTTTCTACGCTTCTTTCGACGATTCCAAAATAGGCGAAAAGAGACGCTAAACTTAAAGTTTACGTAACTCAAAACAAAGGCCTATTTTGGAGCGGCTTTCTGGAAGCGCAGCTGCACTCGCCGCCTCAACTCCGCCTACTCTCTGCCTGGCCACGAAAGCCTTTTGTGGACTGGCCTAATGAGAGCAGCTTCCCAGGAACGGGCTGCGTAACTTCCGCATCTCTCAGAACAGCCTGAATCAACGTCGCCAGAAGCGAGCCGAAAGTACTACTTTCGGAACATAAGACGGCCTCCGGCCCTCTTTCGATGCCTTGAAAGAGCCGCCTCCAAAGGCTCTCCGCAATCCTCCAAGCGGCCCAACTCCAGCAAGAAGCTCATGCCCCGCTTCTTCTACATGGCCGCCTTCAACAACGTCCGCATCCCCTACACCTCTCTACCCCCCTCCAACCCCTATGCGACAGGCGTTTAAGCAAGCCACGCTTAAAGCCCGCCTTTTGCATCAACGGCGAATGCGCCCCTCTTCTGCCTTCCATTGGCCCCAAGCCTCCAAGGCTCCGTCCACGGCGCACAAGCTCAACTTGTCTGCTCGCTTCTCCGCCGCCGGCCGAGAAGGAAGAGTACCCTGGACGGGAACCTGAACCAATTGGCCAGGGCCTAGCCGATCATCAGACAGAAGAGCAGCGTTCGCATCGCCGCCATCAATGTCATCACCAATGACACCTCAAACCTCCCTCTTCAATCCTTTTCTCCTAAGGATGGGAGCCGAAGACTAGCTTCTGCTATCGCCGCTTTGAGGTCATCGTATTTCGCGGCACCGGCGCACCTGCCAGTCTTCCTAACACCCCACCTCTATCCTCCAACCCCCATAGCTGAGACAGGCCAAGATTGGCCTCTGGCACGCACAGAGCTTCTACAGCCGGCGCCTCTCAGACAACAGACAGGAGTTGAAGATCTTCTATCGCCGCCTCGAGATCATCGTATTTCGCGGCACCGGCGTATCTGCAAGCCTTCACAGAACCTCCTTTCTACCCCAGCCTCCCAACCTGGGCCGGCCAAGATTGGCCTCGAGTGCGCTCTGCCCAGCCACGCACGCCTAGCTGGGCATCTTAGAGATGCAGAGCCTCTCCAGCCGGCGCCTCTTCGACAGCGCACAGACGGACGCCGACAGACCCCTACCCTTCCTCAACAGTCCCTTCCATCTACCCCCCAAGTACTCCTTGCGGAGCCCCAAGGCCCAGACCGGCTTCAGCAAGCGCTGCTTGGACAGCGTACAGATGGACACCGACGGACCCGACAATCGTCCGTCACTCATCCTTCTATACCTCCTTCAACCCCCCACCAGACTGTTCATATTCGACATGGCCAAGGACGCCTGGCTGAGCCTCTGGGACTTCCAGAACTTCTGCGACAAGCACAGCCTCAACCAGCTCTACTTGGACAACGGATAGATGAACAGTCCGATTGCGCACCTTCATCCTACCCCTCTATCCTCTTCTTAGAGGCCTTGGATGGAGCGGCATCAAAAAGCGCCCTCAAAGACTACGCCGTCTCTGGCCTGAAAGCAGGACAAGAATGTCTCCGCTCAGCTCCAGCCAGCGGAGTTAACTAGCCCTGCCTTTCAAGTCAACGCCAAACGGGAACATTAAAGTTTAACTTTAATGAAATATTCGGCGGAAATTCGACGCTTCTATTATCCTAAAGGCGGATAAAAGAAGATGTCCAAGAACTTCGGTTCTACAGCGTCTGACAGAGATTTGCCGACCTTCTAAACGGCGCAAATCTGCAAGGACTGCGGCTTCAAGGCCTCCGCCTACGGCTTCGGCTTCGGCTTCCAGGTCTCCGCCTCCTACAGGACGCCCATTGACTTCCACTCATTCCCCGCCAATCAATCGATTGCCAAGAATGACGGGTCAATGATCATCAACGGCCAGCACATTTCCTCCCAGCTCATCAGCTACAAAGGACTGAAATGCGTCTGGCACGGGCCTCCGGCCAACCTCTACGGCCTTGTTCATCAAGCTCAGCGGCATCTGGACCGCCTTCAACTGCGTCATGAACAAGACACGGGCCTCCGGCCACCCTACGACGGCCTGAATCGGCAGGCACAGGCCTCCGGCCACTAGGAGTTCAACCTGTCCCTGCACTCCCATTCTAGCAGCCTTCCTCTGAGCAACCTTGCTCTTTGGACTCCGACTGCAGATGGAAAGTGTCAACAGCAAAAACTCTTTCGAGTCAATCTGCCCCTGCAGTTCCCCTTCAGCAGCCTTCCTCTGTGGACTCCGACTGCGGGTGGGAATTGGCAAACAGCGTGACTAAGACTCAAGGGTCAACCCCCTCATCTCTAGCAGCCTTCCTCTGAGCAACCTCACTCTTTGGACTCCGACTGCAGACCTGAGGATGACCAACGATGCGGCATCCGACCTTCGCATTTCTTTCACAGCAGCCTTCCTCTGTACACCAACCAGGTGGACTCCGACTGCGGATTGAACTGTGAACTCAGATGCCCTGCGACAAGCCCCGCCTAAGAGCTACTAAGAGCCAGCGGGCAACAACTACTCGGCTTCTTGCTACTCAATCCGTCGCCCTTATGGGGGGGAGGCGGAACGACTGCAAGAGCACGCCCTGCCCACCCTCTGCCGCATTGCTGAGGAAGCGGGAGAGAAGCAGGATCAAGGCAGGGGCGGCCGACATGGGAGCGGCTGCCACGTGAGGGAGCTGGCAAAGCACCCTCGTTCTTACTCACTTTGGGCTGAGGGCCCACCTGTTACTCTGCAAAGGCCTAGTACGCCTTTTGCCACCTCGCGCCATCGACGGATGGGAGGAGGATGCAGAGGAGAGCGAATTTGTCTTACGGGACTCTGAGCTGACGAGCACAGAATTCGCGACCGCGCAGGCCTACTAGGAGGCAACTGACATGCGCCCAGCCTACTAGGCGGCTGGTTAATCGACGCGGGAAGGAGTATGGAACACAAAACCCTCAGCCTCCGTCGAACTCCACCAGGGGATGATTCGACAAGTGCAGACTACGACGAGTCTGCTTAGCAGCCAACTAGGTGGCTGACCTCGTCAGTGCGGGCCAAAAGGAGTCCGCCTCGCAGCCGAACTGGCGGCTGACTGGACGAGCGCAGACTACAAGGAGTCTGCTTTGCAGCCGACTACGCGGCTGATTCTCGTCAGTGCAGGCCACAAGGAGTCCGCCTCGCAGCCAAACTGGCGGCTGACTGGACGAGCGCAGACTACAAGGAGTCTGCTTCACAGCCGACTACGCGGCTGATTCTTGTCAGTGCGGGCCACAAGGAGTCCGCCTCGCAGCTGAATTGGCGGCTGACTGGATGAGCGCAGACTACAAGGAGTCTGCTTCGCAGCCAAACAAGTGGCTGATTCAAGCAGTGTGGACTACTAAGAGTCCGCTTTGCAGCCAAGCTTGTGGCTGATTGGACCAGCGGACTACTAATCGTCTGCCACGAAAACCGACAATGACTACTTCCAGCATCAATGCATCGATAACTCTGTGGAATGCTATTTTTGCTGCAACTGTTTCAACGGTTCGAAAGTTCACGACGGCGGACTTCAGCTGGCAAAGCTTGGCTAAAACATCCCTGCGCCAATTTACCGCCTACGCAAGCCCCTCCGCCCACTATTCGACACCAGCAAAAACAGCCCCTCCACCTGCGCCCCCTCCGCTGTACACTCCACTCTTCAGCGCCACACACACTCCCCTGCAAAACACCCCCGGCCTGCAAGAACCTGCCCCTCCCCCAGCCTCTGCAAGAAGGGCGGCAGGAAAAAGAGGGCGGACTAATTGCCCCCCTCCACTCTCCCCTCTGCGGGCCTACGTTTTTTGGCGCAAGCTCTGAAAAAGCGGCCCCCAGAGAGCGCAAACAACTGGAGATTAATGACCCTCCTTACAACCACACCCTACTCCCTACGCCCTCCCCCAGAAAAAGCGGCTTCCAAGGAAGAGCCAGTGTGGACGACAGATGACTCTGCCTGCCACCACCCCCCGCCTTTTTGCGCCCCTCGCAAAAAGCGGCCTCCGCACGGACGCTCATTTGTCAGCTCTAATCGCCCAACCGCCCCAGAGCTAGGATCGTTAACGATCCCCCCTTTCTCTTCCTAATGGCCCCCTCCATCAACTTTACACACCCTTCCTCCACACGCACTGGCTGAGCGCGCACAGGGAGCTCCTTTCAACACCTAATGGTGATAAATGATGCCGAAGTTTTTCCGCCAGCCCTCCAGAGAGACAGGCCTCTGCCAAGCCTGCTTTGGCCTCCACACACAGGAGCCTGGAAACTGCTCCCCCGCTCCTCCACACCATCACCACCTTCGAGCCACTATGGCCCCGCCCCCGCTGCGGGGGGAGGATCGGAGGTACCCAGCCCCATCCAGCTACTCCTCCAGCCACAGCCAGTCTCTTGGCCAAGTCCCCCCATCAGCACCCCTCACTTCACACTCACCCTCAGATGCCCGTCTGAGCCAAACTCTTAGCCCCAACTCTAATCCCACAGTGACTGTCCACTGCTGTCACGTCCACTGCTCAGCCCCCCCGTTGCTGTCACTGCTGTTGCTGTCGACCCTTAAGCCTTAGCAGCCCATCGTCAACGGCCTCCAGCCCTCTTCATCGGCCCCTGACACACTTCTCCCCGAGAACTATGTCCGCCGACCATGCCCTACATCCGACAGTTGCTAGCTCCCATGCCCCTCCACCTCCTTCCCTCAACCCACACTCTTCCCAGGGAGACGAGATAGACACCACGCCACACCAAGAGGAGGAGGGAGAGGAAGGAGAGGAGGTGGGCGATGAAGAGCCAGAAGAAGAAGCCAGCTCCGAGTTGGAGCCGGTAAGGAAGCAAACACGTTTCTCGGACAAGCCGCCGAACTTGGACAGCCAGGAGCATGCCAAGGACTTCCCAGGGGAGAAGGACCTCATAGCCTTCCTCCACGGAAGCAAGGAGCCCAAGGACAGGAGCCAGAAGCCTCCCAAATGCGTCCGGCGATCTTCCAGCAGCCGCCGATGGTCGCCAAGATGAGAAGCCGACTCCTCCTCACTGACAAAGGCAGAGACCAAGCTTCAGGTCCTTTCCACACTCATCCCTCTATCACCAGCCTACCTGCTGCCCGAGGGAGTCCCAGGAGCCCCATCTTCAATGGAAACGGAAACTAGCTTCTCCAGCAGCACGGCTTTAGCCAATCCATCGCCAGTCCTTTCGTCGCCTGCACAGACGGAGACCTCTTCCCCGGCCTCGTCTCCAACTCCAACCACTGCCAGGGTCACATTCGCTCCACTCCCTCTTCAGGAAGCTCCGCCGTCAGCGAGCCTAGAGGAGAGGAGAAGAGGAACAACCCCGGCATCACCGTCTTCAGCTCCAATTGCTGCCAGGGTCACATTTGCTCCACTTCCCTTCCAGGAAGCTCCATCGCCAGAGGACCTCAAGGGGAGGAGGAGAGGAACGGCCCTAGCGTCATCGCCTCCCGCTCCGGCAGCGCCCATGGTCGCCCTTACCCTGCTCCCTTTCCCAGAAGCTCCAGCCCCAGGGAGTCTCGAGAGGAGGAGGAGAGAGGCGGACCCGGGATACCGGAGCTCACAAGCCTACCTGAACACCGGCTCCAGGTTGATCGACAATCTGGAGCAAAACTGCGCTGATCTCCTCCAGCAACTCCACTGGAGGGACGACCGCATACAGGAGCTGGAGCGACAAGTTCAGCAACAGAAAGGCGCCATCATCGGATCCCGCCTCGAATCACTCCAAGCGCAGAAAGCACTTTCCTTTGAAAGACAGTGCTTGGGGTTGGAGGCGAAGGTGACGACGCTGGAGAAGGCCTACGAAGAAGTACGGAAACAGCTGGCCACCTCCGAATCCGAGAAGGAGCAGGAGCGGAGCCAAGCTCAGGCGGCACGGGACAAGCTCGAGTGCGAGAAACGGGCCCTCCAACAGCAGCTGAACAAGATCAAGGGAGATGGCTACGTCATCAGCCGGAAGAAGGCCGAGAGCCTCCACGCCGCCTTCGACGGGCTCCGCCGGATGCGCCAGATGCAATCCGGTCTGCAAGAGACCTCCAAGTTCATCCAGGCCATGTCCACCGCCATCGACGGGTTGCCCGAGGTCGACCAGGCCATGACGAATGGAGGGAGCTCTGAGCGGCCGCGGCGACAGGATGCTCTGGGAGCCTCTTCATCATCAGTGCGCTCCCGCTCACGCTCCCGCTCACGCTCACGCTCGCCTCCATCGCGAGCCACGTGGAGAGCCAACGCAAGGAGGGAGGAGAGCAACGGATGGTGGATGTGAGCAAGAAGCGCCGTTTGCCACACGTGGTGATGAAGAAGCCCTCGCCGGACTTCCTCCCAGTCTCTCAACACCCTCGCCATTGCCCTTCCCTCACCTCCCTAGTTGCCACTGATGCGATGCGTGCTTTGCTGCCCTTCCTGTCTGCCTCCCTTCCCTGTGAGAATCAGTCATCAGAGAGCAACCACAGAGCAGAAGGAGAAAGACAGCTCAACAGGAGCAACGCAATGACGCACCACGGGGAAGCAGGGATTGAAAGAATCGCTCAAGAAAGTGACGCATCCTAACAGCCTGAGACACAAGCCAGGAGAAGTGAATCCAGATGGAGCTCAAGAGCCCCAGAGAACATTTGGGAGTGGTGATGCGAGTTCCATCTTCGGCTTTCAAGATTTACGGAAGCCACTCACTAGTCCACTCATCGAGGCTCTGAGTCCGAGTGGACCTAAAGGACTAGAGGAATGACTGGAGTCGTGATCTTCAGTCCAGTCTTCAGTCATGCAATCGATCAAAGGCCACTGGTCCAGACCAGGCATCGAAGACTAGGAGAGCTTACTCAACTCTCCAAGAGGCCAGCAGACTGCGTTGTCTGCAACTACTACTCAGCGATGGCAAATAGGAGGTCTGGATGTGGACAGCTGTGAGACACGGTCGTCTCTCGCTCACCTTCAATAGCAAGGCTGCTAATGCATCCTATGGCGAGCACAGCATCTCACACATCCACTGCTTTTTAACACCTGCCCAGAACCACGGAGCGATAGCTACCAGGACTCCGCTCTGCAACACTGCAGTTTCTGTTTCCTGTCGGACATGTGCAGCGGCGTGAAGCAGTCCGAGTCCAGCTTCGCCATCGTCTTCCACGGCCGCCAGTTCAAGACCAAACCCGGCATCTGGAAGCTCAGCTCCTTCAAGGACGCCATGTTCCCACCCAGGCTCTAGCCAACTTTTGGGCTGCCTCATGCATTCTCTTAGCATGATGCCCGCATTGGACCAGACCCGCGGGAACCTGGACGGCCTTGCCGACCGCTTCCGCCTGGATGACCACAAACTGTGTGCCACCAGATTGCATCGCGGATGGCACGCATCCACCTTACTCTTCACTTCATCGACTTCTACGACGGTAGAGCCTGCTGCAAGCTGCTGCTGAGCCGCATGCTCTACACCGGCGGCAGCTCAGAGCCCACCTCCTCCACCTCACCACCGCCCAGTCTATCATCAGTTGGAGTGATAAGGCGGCAATGGCAGCGCTTGCTACCGTCCTTCAATCAACCCTGGAACAAAGACTCCAAGACCTTTGCACGGGGCCAGCTTAAACCGAGCCACCAAGGAATTCTAGCATCACTTGGCCACACACCATCATGCCAAATTACGCATCCTTGGCGCCACACACTATATGCTTGCTCTCCTCGGCTGCCAGGAGGAAAGAGTACCTGACACAGACATGGTACCTGACACGGGGGGAAAACAGGAAGCCAGACTGTGCTGCTGCCTGTAGACGTACATACAGATGGTCAGCGTCTTCATCGGCAGACAACACAGCCACAGCTCCTACTACATTCCCCATCCCTGCAACACTCACACCTGTCACTGTTGGTCCAGACAGAGCTCCTTCTAACGGCCTAGTTTTGACCAACACTCCGGACAATGCGACAGATGACAGCAACGCAAGATGACTACTGCTTGACGACAACAGTGGACATCTTCGACGTAGAGCCAGAGGGATGCCAATGCCTCCCCGCGGCATCTCCACCCACTAGGCAAGCACCCGCTAGGCAAGCACATCCACTGTCCAAGGGAGACTGCCAGAACTCCCCGCCAGTAACCACGGGACTCTTGCACCTCCCGCATGCTACTGGAAGCAGACAGGTCGTCTGCTTGCCATAGCCAACTTCTCAAGCCACTCAACGAGACATCAGAGACCACTGAGATCATCCGCCTTGACGAGAGGACACGCTTCTGCTCAGCCACTGCCAGCTGCCCAGGACCTGCCTGCCACAGCCGGTGACCAAGACCTTCTACTCATGGCCACTGGTGATTTTATTGTTGTTATAATGCAGTGATGGTAAATAGTCATGTTATTTATTGACCAAGAATGAGGGACAGTCTATTTCAGAACAAACTATTGCAATCGCGAGTGAAAACTGATCATGACCTGGTGATTTATTGTGGCCGCAGAGGCAATACTCCACACTCACCCAAACGCGAGGACAACCATCTACAAGCAAACAAACAAAGCCTGAATGATTCTTGGTTTATATTTGCAAACGTTTAAAGAATGCAGAGAATTTGAGTTCAAAAAAAAAGGTTGAACCCCATCGAATCTTCTCTCTCCCCCGCCGGTGACCATTTTCTTGCTCTGGAAGCACAGTTAGCACAGGCCCACATCCCATCATTAGCGTTGGCGCAGGGTTCGAAATAAAGCATTTCCAAGGTCTCCAGTTGGTCACTGTTGAAACCTGGACATTCAGCCTGACACTGGAGGCAGCAAAGCTTACTACTACAGCCGGAAGTTCCCTAGGCTTACTGCCAATGCTGCCAATGGTCCGGGCCCTTCAACACAAGCTGAAGACCATCAAGACCTTATCACTGCCAAGGAGGTCTGACCGGCAGTGGGAAATTGTCAAGGCTACAGGCCACGACAAAGACTATAGAGCTGCTCAGACCCCCAACATGATGTCGGAGGCTGCCAGGCCTTCTCACCCACTGCCGGAGGCTGCCCAAAGCTCCCCGACACTGCTACCAGATGTCGAAGACCTTGTCTCCTGTTAGAAACGGACATGATCCCCTGGCCACCTCCACTAGCCATGAAGACCTCCTCAATCTTCGCCACAGGCTTCGCAGGAGCCTCAAGCATCGCTGCCGACCTACAGAGCCTTCTACTGGCTAACGCAGACCCCTCAGGAGTTACTACAGTTACTACTACAACTGGTCTCCAGCCACTTGCCGGCAGCAGTGGGCTTCAACAGTGTCTGGCCGCCCCGGCCGTTCTCAGAAGCTTTCAGCCTACCGCTGCTAGCCCTGGTAGCTCCTGTTCACCTGACTAGCTCCAACAGCTTCTGACTGTCTCTGCAACCTTCAAAAGTCCTCAGCCTAATGCTGTTGGCCCTGCGAACTGTTGCTCACCTCTGTGGCCCCTAGAGGCCTTTGGCCTGCTGCTTTCGGCCCCCGCAACACCTTGAGGCTTCCACACAGCATCGCTGCCTTGCTGCTGCGCATCCTCGTAAATGGACTCCTGCGTGACCTCGCTGTCTGGCATTGCCGCACCCCGGATGCCCCGCCTCAATACACCCCTACTGCCTGGCCAGCGACGCCTCTTAGGCTCCGCTGATCTTGCGACCTCATGGTCTCGGTATAGCCTCAACTTAGAGGCACCACCTTGCCACCTGGTCCTCTGCACCACCATGCGGCCTCTGTGCAACCTGGCAACTGCTACAAAATGCTGTAGCCTAGCCACTGCACAACTCCACTACCTGGATTCTATGCAACCTCCGCACAGCCTCGCTGCTGTTGCATAGCTCTGCCATATGGCATTGGCGCATCCTACTGCCCACTCTCTGCACAACCCCATCTCAAGGCCTCTGCGCGCCTCCACCATCCGAACTCTGTGCAGCCTTGTGGCCGTCGCACAGCCTTGCTGCCCCGGCTCAGGGATACGGATAAGCTCGCTAGCATCGGCAACAACATACAAGTTGTGTACCAGAGGAGCAGTGCTCTCTACCACTCCAATGGACTATCGGCCCTCTACTCCTCCTGGCACACACCACCCTGTTCTATCAGAAGGAAGACAGGGATGAAGGATACGAAGAATGAAAGGACCTTCCACCACCGCTGGAAGTATCCCAGACTTCTGTCTACGATCGTTAACTGGCCAGGCCTTCTACATGAGGATGGAAGTGGCCGGAGCCTCCCACCAGACACACTGGCATCTCATAACTCCAGTTTACTACTGGAGACTGACAGGAGGCAACGGAGTGCGGACGTCTCTTCGTACAGTGAGGAGGTAATATGAGTGCAGCTTTGATCGATCAACAGGGTCGTCCTCGATACGACAGACGTTCAGACGACCAGGAACTAAGCTGAACCTCAGACAACCCTCGTGTCGGCATCTCCACAGGATGGGAGAGAGAACTTCGAGACGTGTCCAGCCATCAGCGTTCATGCCTTCCTTGACCCCAATCGCAACGGCGCCACCCAAGCACCAGCAGGCCAGCAGTCCAGGACAGCATATAGTGAATCAACCTCCACTATTTCGGCCGCGGACTGCTGGACAGCTGCTACTGCGCCATGTTCACCAAACAGCAGGGCAGGCCGAACTATCTGGAGGATATTAGTTGGGACAGCGCCTCCCCCGAGCCTACCTGTAGCTATGAGGCTCGTACAGTTGAAGGAGTTGAATAAATTTTGTCCTCACCCTTGCAGTCCTCACCGTCAACCATCAACACTGCCAGACTCTAAATAGATGACTCAGCAACCGGCGCCGCACACAGTCTCCGGTTGACAGGACCATCACTAGGAGCCTAGCCTCACAAACAACCTCCAACACCATCATTGGCTGCCTGAACATCCGCTGCCCACGGCCAATCACGATGTTGCTAACTGAATGTTACGAAACCCGGAAGTCTCAAGACGGTCGCCGTTTGACCTCGCAGGGCTCCGCGCATAGCCGTGAGCTCTAGAGCAAGAGCTCGTGGTTCACACAGTCCTAAGTTCAACATCTGACTGGCCTGGGACGACGGGCATCCATAGTTTCGGATCCATGCTTCGGATCGCCCACCAACTCCAGCACCCCCAGACACACGATGGATGGCCTCACGAACTGCTGCAGACAGCGGGTGTCCCAGGAGACCACTGCCTCACAACCTTTGGACTCCGTAAAGCCTTACGGTCACCAGACCTCTACTCAACCCGGTCTCGAGACTTCGGGGCAGCTCTACTGCCAAGAGACTGTACAGCTTGACGGCCACCACCGTCTCACGGCCTAGCTCAGTGCACCATACCGAAGGGATTCTACGGCCTTCGGCTCGCCACAAAGACACGCCCGGCGGGAGGAGGTAGGGGGGTACCCACACCGGATACACTACAAGCTGCCCTCCACCGCTTCCCGGATGCCGAACCTCCCTCCAGTCTGTACACTCAGGGCCAGAGAGACCTCAGGCTAGAAGACTTTCACAGCCACCTGGTGGACCACCACATGGAGGACTTGCCACATTTTGACCAACATCATTGATGGCGGCAAGACAAAGGAAAGGACCTCAACCGCAGAGGCCACGAGACCTCCTTCATCATAACATCAGTCATACAAATGAGGAACGATGTGAATGAATCA
>JASANA010001255.1:0-36415 GCA_030248095.1 Ptycholaimellus sp. GST1_10
GGGGAAAGGTAGTGTCTTCCTAAATTGCCAGCGCGGGGGTGGGAACGGCCTCCTGAAACAAAACGTCGAGGGGTGTGAGTGGCCCAGGGTTGTCACGAATTAACGCCGGAGGTGTGAGTGGCCTCAGTACAAAAAACGCCAGGAGTGTGAGCGGCTCCAGGGTGCCCAAAAATGCCGGGGGTGAGAACGGCCCTAGTACAAAAACGTTGGGCGCAGGAAGGAAGACAGCAACACATTTCATAACCACATTTATCCACATTCATAATCACCCATAGCCAGGTGCAGATAGGAGCATATATCTTTTGTTGGAACCTCCTATCTTGGTCAGGTAGACAGTACTAACTGCACCATTGGTCTGTCACTGACTTCGGTCACCCGGACTCACTTACTAGACTTCCGCAAGCGGCGAATCTGAGCTGCCACATCCATCTCCCACCAGAAGTCACTGCCCAGCAGCGGCGAGACAGAGCAGAAAGAGCACAGAGAGGGAGACTCGCAGCAGCAAACGACAACAGCCACAGTCCCAGCCCGGACGCACAGAGAGAGCAGCCAGACAGACTCAGGACTCCTCAGCGGCCAGCGAGAGGTGCAGCAGAGCTTCCAGGTTTGCCCCGTTCTCCCCAATCGCAAGCCAGCGACGGCACATTAGGAGGAAACTTAGAAGAGACTCTCTTTGAAGACGCTCCAGAGGAAAACCTGGCGCACGTAGACGAGCTCATAGCAGAGAGAGTAGAAGGCCTAGAAGCTAGGCTGCAGGAGAGAGAGAATGAGCTAGCGGAAGTCGAAGCAGAGTGACAGCGCCTGGCCCAAGCGCATGCCCAGTTGGAGCAGCAGCTGGCAGACGTCCCAGACCTGGCCGTTCACCTCCAGGTGCAGGGACTGGACACCCGCCTGGCCGACTTGCAGCGCGTCCTCGACGCCCACGGGGACATCGCCCAGGCCCATCAGCAGGACCTCGTAAACGAGGTTCGCCTCCTTTGTCCGGCAGAGCAACCCCCTCAACCACCCCCAGCCCCTCCTCACCTTCCTCAGAATCCTGTAGAGATGGCAGCAGACCACGCAGACGATGAAGTGGAGCAGGTGCTGGAGGGTGGAGGTGGTGGAGGCGGAGGAGGAATGGGTGGAGTGAATGGTGGACACCAACGACCAGCCCACGTCCACTATCGCATCAATCTTCGCCCCCCGCAGTGCAAGGTGTACACAAACCCCGGCCAGGATGGCGAGTTTAGCGATTGGTTTGAGCGCTTCTCGAGGGCCTATCAAGGGATGGCCAGGGCAGGAGAAGATATCCTCATCCAACTCTTGCAGCATCTAGAAGGAGATGCCTTGCAAATGGCCAATTATCTCCTTGAAAGCCATGAAGCGCTACATGCAGCCGATCCGCAAACACCAGAGCACACATGGCAAACGCTGGGAGAAGAATTGAAGGGGATGCTGGATAGCGCGAAGACGGTGAGAACGTGGAAGCGGGATTTGGCGGTGAGGAGGCTGGCGGCCTCCGAGCCCTGCAGGGCCTACACCGCCGCCATCATATCCCTCACCAAAAAGGCTTTTCCTCTTGCTACCCCACTAGAGCATGTAGCTGAGCAACTGGAGTGATTCCTGGAAGGCCTCCAGCCAATCTACAAACGACAGCTGGTGCTCAGAGAGTACCTGACCCTGCAGGATGCCCTAGGAGCAGCCAGGAAGATTGAAGATGCTTCAGGCGGCCGCCGAGCGTGCTCAGCGCTGAAGCGGGAGCCCTACGAAGAGCTGGAGGAGGAGCCATGGGTGGAGCCTGCCTATCCACAGGCCTCCATCCAACGCAGAAGCCGGAGCCCCTCCCCGCACCCCCGCAAGGAGCTGGACCAGGTGAAACAAACCATGCTAGCCATTCAAAGGCAACTGTCCAAGCTCCAAGTGAATGCTATGCAACCTAACATCCCATCTCCAGAGGCAGTGAAGCTGCAGCTATCGCAGGCAAATCCGGTCTTGCCCCCGGACCAGCCGGCGGACCCGCGCTGCCGCACCTGCTACTCCGTGGACCATAAGACGGAGCAGTGCTCTGTCGATATCCGCAGGAAGGCTAACATGCCCAATCCCCTCCTTCGACCTTGCTTCTATTGCGGCAGTCACAACCACTTTGTGCGTGAGTGCCGAGAGAAGGAAGAAGATGATAGGAGGGAGAGAGAGCGGATGATGCAGAGTCGCCACCGAGATTATGATGCAAGGTCCTCCACCCGTCGCGACGGGAGCTGGGAGGAGCGAGGCATGGGACGAAGGGGTGGAGAGAGGAGAGATGGATGAGTACAGGCGTGCAGGGGAAGGACGCAGCGATGAATGGCGAGGCGGCTCGCGAGAAGGCAAACCAGGAGGGTGATGCTGCCCCGACCTGCCCGACCCCGCTATTCTCTTTCCTCCCCTCCCCCAGAGAGAAAAGAAGAGAGAGAGCAACGCGGAGGAGACGGGACACACCCTTTCCCAGCCAGCAAACCCCCACATCCCCCCACCCCCCACCCCCAACACCCCCCACCAAACTGTCCGGTTCCGAGGGGCTCGCAGCGAGGAAGGGCAGAGGAGGAGCGCAGATGAGCGGGCGGCCCCCCTGCCCCCTCCCCTGCTGCCGCTCCCCCCCTTCCTCCTTCCTGCTCGCCGCTCGTTCCTGATATTCGTTGCTCTGGCCGCCTTCATAGCGAGAGAGGGGAGAGGGGGAGGCAGTACAGTTCTTCAGACGGGAAGTCGGAGGGCAGGGAACAGAGGCGAAAACAGCACGCCCCACCAGCGCCACCGCGACTCCCATCCCCCCCCCCCCCCTCCAGCCCCTCTCATCTCTCGCTCGCTCCCTCTCTCTATCTCTCGGGGGCAGGGGAGGAGAGGAGAGCAAGCGCTCAGAGTCCCGGGCGAGAGCAGCCAGCGCCCTCCTCGCGCTCTCTCTCCGTCTCGCAGGCCTCTCGGGGCCCCCGCCCCGCCGACCTCAGCCTCCCGCGACATCTCTCCTCTCTCCACCCCCCCAGCCTCGCTCCTCCCAGCTCCAGCGCGACGGGGCCGCATCAAATCTAGGCACTCGCATCATCCGCTCTCTCTCCCTCCGCTCTCTCCCTCTCTCGCACTCACGCAGGAAGGGCACGCCGCCGAGGAGGGGGGAGGAGGGAGCGGCAAGCCTCCGCGAATATACAGAGCACGCTCCTCATGTCCACAGAATCAGGCGGCAGCGCGGGGTCCGCCGGCGCCGGGGGCAACCCGGATGCCGCGAAGCTGCAGCTCACGCCTCGAGAGGATCAGGCAAGCATCACAGAAGAGCGACGGCCGAATGCTAGCAGTTCACCGTCCAGCTCCGCGGGCAGGGGAGGGGCGCAGCCATCATGAGGAGGCCGAAGGCAGCTCCACCCAGCTCTTCCTCCCAGCTCTCTAGGGCTCCCGCAAGCACGAGCGCGCTCGGCGGCCGCCGAAGCATCTCAAATCTCCGCGCTCCTAGCACAAAAGACTCAACACCAGCACAAGCGAGCCTCCAGAAGCTCAGCACAGCTCAGGGGAGCAAGAGAAAAGCCGAGGAATAGGCGGCGAGCCCGCAGGGCGAGAAGAGCCGCCAGCCTCACCGCCGAATCCCCGCCCACTCTCACCTCTCGCGCATCCAGCATCCCCTCAATCTCAAGCAGCCATGCTCTGCGATCGGCGCAAGCGCTCAGCGAGAAACCATATCTCCTAGAGCGCAAGAGCAAAGATCTCTCTGCCCGCCACCCGAAGCCCTCAGAGAAGCGCTCAAACCAATCCAAATCACCATCCGCCGGTACACCGCACGCGGGGGGCAAAGATAGCAAACCTCTCCACCATCACTCCACCCCCCTCCTCCGCCTCCACCACCTCCACCCTCCAGCACCGCTCCACTCATCTCGCCGCTCGCCATCTCTACAGACAGAAGAGAGCAAGAGCTCTGCCACAAAGAGCAACCCGCCGCAGGCCGCATCCCCGGCCGAACGCGCGCAGGCAGCGTCCACCCGCACCAGAACGGCCAGCGACCGCCAGCGCGCTCCAACGCAGCCGGCCAGCCCTCACTCGCAGCTCCCTAGCTCATTCTCTCTCTCCGCAGCCAGCTCTAGCCTCTACTCTCTCGCAAGCTCTCTCCGCCCAGTCCTCAGCCAGAGACTCTCAATCCTCCAACCCGCGCGCAGAAACGCAAACCAAGCTCGCGCACCTCTCCGCCGCAAGCCACTCCCTCTCTCCCCGCACCGCGCGCAGCTCCCTCTCCTCTCTGCTCTGTCTCCCGCGCCAGACCGAGAGATGCAGCTCAGATTCCCCCCAGTCCGAGTCCCATCCCAGGACCAAGCTCTCCCACCTCCGGAGCCCCCATTCTCTCCCCCATCATCTCTCCCTCCCCACAACCCCCCCCTCCCCCACCCGCCCCCCCCACCCCCCACCCCGCACCCCCCACCCCACCCCCCGCACCCCCAAAACCCCAACACCCCTCTTCTCTCCCCTTCAACCCCCCCCCCTCTTATTCCTTTCACCACTGCACCGGGACACAACTCAATCACCAAACCAAAGCAAGGCAGAGAATGGTATTGAGCAAGTCTGGGTGCCCGAGGGCGGGAGTTAGGGAGGGTTATGGGGTTGGGACTAAATGATGTGGTTAGGTTAGATGGTGGACCAAACAACCACACTCGAGCTACCACGTAGTATGGCCACCCTTTCAGGCTCCACACCGTCCTGGAGTACCCCTTGGGCCACAATGTGGGTGTGGGAGAAGAAGGAGACGTTAGAGTTTATGCGGAACGTGAAGTTGAAGTGAGACTGCAGACTGATGGCATGATGGTGAAATGGGGGTTTAAGTAGGAGAAGGTGGTGTGCACACAGGAGTGAGACAAGATGGCGGCGTCAGAAGGAGGGGGGTTTGCAGGGACGGGGAGCGAGAGGCGACGTGAAGGGAAGGAATGGAATGCCAGCGTGGGAGAACATGAAGTAGGGTCGGGAAGAAAAGGTTTTGGATGCCATGGACTTAGTCGTCGCACTACGGAATGCACAGTAATACAGCAAAACAGTAAAAAGCAAAGATCACCCGGAAGCATATTTGAAAACATAATATTATTCATAATATTCTTTTTGAGGCATTTATTATTGTTATGTCTCTGTTAGACTCAGATTCAAGTTTCGCAAAAATCAATAAAAAATATTCGTCCCCGTCGATAACGACTTTCCGAATTCTAGAAGAATACTCCTTCGGCGAGGAGGAGCTCTTCGTCAAAAGCGAGACATGAACGATTTGCTTCTCCACTGCTTTTATGCCGATTCATTGCTGATGCTGTGTTTGTGCGGCTACAGTGCAAAAGAATGGAGCTGAGAGAGGCATTGAAAGCAAAACATTGCTGAGGGTGGAAAAAGTGCGTAGTGTGCAGATCCGAAAATGAATCAAAGGAATCGTAGGCTAGATTTAAACTACCAATGAACCATATCAAAGAACTCAGTATCATTCCGTCAGAAAGCCTGTTCCAGTCGGAATTCAAGGATTTTTGCTTTGAATTTGTAATTCCTTGTAGAGCTGTTATTTTTGGGCGGCGGCAGTCAATGTTTTTGGGATTGGCATAATTTTTCGATTTTCCCCAGCGAATTTGTTGGGGCCAACAAAGTCGCCCGGGACAACAAAAAGAGCCGCAATAACCCTTGTCATCTCCAGCTAGCCAACCGCAACTATGTGAGGCTCACCCAAGCTGCTTCACGGCCTCAACATCTCCTAGAGCGCCGTCCTGCCCAGCATCCAGGCCCTCCTGCTGGCCAAGAAGACCGCAGACAAGGCCTAAGCCAAGGAAACCCTTCCAACAACCCTTGTCACCTCCAGCTAGCCAACCGCAACTATGTGAGGCTCACCCAAGCTGCTTCACGGCCTCAACATCTCCTAGAGCGCCGTCCTGCCCAGCATCCAGGCCCTCCTGCTGGCCAAGAAGACCGCAGACAAGGCCTAAGCCAAGGAAACCC
Source organism: Ptycholaimellus sp. GST1_10 (assembly GCA_030248095.1). Taxonomy (NCBI): domain Eukaryota; kingdom Metazoa; phylum Nematoda; class Chromadorea; order Chromadorida; family Chromadoridae; genus Ptycholaimellus; species Ptycholaimellus sp. GST1_10. The sequence continues at coordinate 5,947 of JASANA010001255.1, forward strand.
TTCCAACAACCCTTGTCACCTCCAGCTAGCCAACCGCAACTATGTGAGGCTCACCCAAGCTGCTTCACGGCCTCAACATCTCCTAGAGCGCCGTCCTGCCCAGCATCCAGGCCCTCCTGCTGGCCAAGAAGACTGCAGACAAGGCCTAAGCCAAGGAAACCCTTCCAACAACCCTTGTTTTTAACGATTGGTTCTTTTTCTTAATATGGGCATGTGGATGGTACCAGAAAACCAACATGTTGAGAATGAAGAATTCTTAGCTCACGGAAATTTAGGTATGCTCCTTCGACAAAGAAACGACGCCCTTTAGGCCTAAATATACGTTAGTACAAATAGGTTTAAAAAAGAGCAAAAAACGTCTCTGGCCTCTAAAATCGGCAAAAGTTCCATAACTATCAATAACTATCAAAAATCTGACTTAAATCCGTGGCCTCGACAAGGAAATTTCTTCGACACGGATATGGGCTTCCACTCTTTCCAGCTGTTTTCGAGGCACTACCTCCACCCGACCTGCAACATAGGAATTGTTCGCCCCAAATGTTCCCAACAGAGCTCGGCTGGATGGTTGGTGAGAAGAGTGAAGGAGTGATTGGACAGAATGAGTATCTTGTGTCGTTTTGACGAAATGCCGGTCTCCAACTGATCCCAAACCTCCACCTCCCTTGAGAACTTCATCAAGAGACAGTCAAGGAATGGATTTGAGTTTGAAATAGCGGCAGTCTTACTCGCTCTTTAGATCGGCTCCGTCATAGGTTTCAGCTTGCGGACCACATAGGCAGTTTTACCTCCAAACCTTCGACTCATTGGTTGAATTCTGGACTACGGCGGAAATGGTTATTGTAGAAAAAAAATTAAGAATAATTGTTCTGAAAAATCTACGGTATAACGATCGAATTTGTAGAGATCGGTGTTTAAATATTTAAAAAAATTTTCTGCAACCCCTTTCTGAGACATTCAACCTTCTCAGTAAAGCTCTCTTAAGTTAAGCGTCAAATTGTTTCCTCCTAAAACCTTCAAAGCAAAATGTCCATTTTTAAGGTTGTCTCAGCGTCACAGGTATTCTCACACTATCTAAGTCTTGACCTAAGCCTAAGGCTTTTAGAAAAGAAGGTGATTTGAAAATGAAAAGCGAAGATTAGTGGTCCAGTGAAATGTGCCATCGCTCGTCCATTTTTTCATTCACTTCTGTCGCGTGTGAGTTGTCCATCCGCTTGCGATGTTTTGCAAATTGAAAGTTCTTTTTTGAAAGAAACTGAGTCAGTGGGCATAGTTTCCCACCATTTTAATTAATCAAATGTGATTGGCATTACATAAGGATACATTGGCAACGCTGGGGAAGTAGTGAGCACGTTTGACGAATGTGGCTCATGCACCTGAACATATGACAGCACAAGGGCCCCCCAACTCAAGGTCAAGTAACAATGGCAACGGCGACCCCTTGGCTCCCCTACCGGAAGCCAACCCGCTCCTTTCTTCATTTACACCCCCCCTACGTCATTCAAAATTTCAAAGCCATTCTTTTCCCCAAACCTCTTTACAACTGCACTTTGCCATCATCTCTATAGGTTTTTCTGCGCGCAGAACTACTAGACGCTTTTTTGTGACACAATCGAAGCCCAGCTACTCATCTGAAATGCATAGGCCGTAGGTAGCCCTGTTGCTGAATGAAAGGGTACTGCGGCCCTGAAATGCTGGCTAGGCCTTGGCAGCTTTTTCATTTCCTTCCTTCCCCCACCTCAGGCTTATCGACAAAAGGCCGGTGGTAGGGTGACGTAGCCGTTGAGTGAGCATGGCTGGGGTGGAGGTGATGAGCGGTGCTCGTGTGTATCTATAGCCAACCGCCCATGAGACAGGCGTGTATATACGCACGTAGACTATCCCCCTTGCTTTGTTCCAGCCAGCCTGTACACGGAGCTAAAAGGCCCAGCCTCACAAACTGCCTCCACTCACAGTCTGTACCTTTTCATATGCCGATGCCCTTCCGCTTCCCTTGCGTTTGTCTCCCGCTTTCGCTTTGTCTTCTCACCCATAGTCCAGTTCCCCGGCAGTGCTGACCAGCGTATTTGCCTTACCTGCTGTCTGCCAAATGTTGGTTTGCAGCTGTCGTTTTCTCTTCTTTGAAATCAGCTTCTAAATATTATTTATTTATATTTTATTTATCAGCTTTTATTGGTGTCCAGATATAAATTTTTAGTGCGCTAAATTTCAAAAGGAACAATTTTTTTCATTAATTTGCATCTATCTCATTAAAACAGATTGAACAAGAGACGCTTGTCATTCACCGACATAGTACAATGTGAAATTTAATCTGCGCCTTTTCATCGGTTGGCTACACTGATCCTAAAGACCACCAAAGGTTGTGTCGATGGGGAAGGTGATGAAAAGAGGTGATGCAGTAGGGAAAGGGTGTCATCGCTGTCGCAGGGATTGACCGCAATCCTCCCGCCGGCACTCTTCAGCGTATCAAATCCACACTCTCGCCTATCCCCGATTACGCCAGCAACCCTGACCCAGCCTCCATCTCTTCACACCCTCCAGTCTCCTTTTCAACGCTTTCAAACTCCCGCATTTGAATTTCTCTGCAGCTTTTTTATGCTATGAATATATATTCTGCCCTTTACCAGTCCCTCAGTCAAACCTGTCCCCTGCAATGGTGCTCAGAAATGCAGGGGACCATAATTGCTGCCCCTGGGCTGTGAAGGCATCTATCTGCTGGTGAGGCGGATTTCATAGAGCGGCTGTTGAGGGACGGGGGGAGAGAGCAGGTGGTTTTTAGGGGTACATCATCGATTGACTCTGGTTAGGAACAGGCTGAGGCAGGCTGGGTGAAGGGGGCAACTGGTTTTAGGGGCCCGCACACGCCCTCACTTAGCCCACAATAAGGAAGCCTCCACGCGCTTCACTCCCTTCAACTCCCTCTCTCCTCATAGGACCCAGTCAATGTCACTAAAGCAACTCCCCAAATAAAGCCAGCCGCTGACATTAACTGCTTCGCATTCCTTGTATTTGCTGGCTTTAGGGCACAGGGTTTGAGGACAATTGGCCCAAGAAGATGTGGCTTGGTTTTGGGAGAATTGTAATAACCATAGGGCTTTCCGGGAAATCCTCGAAAGAGTTTCATTGTGGCTTAAAGTGTTTTTTCAGGGTTCTTTCCATTAATTGTTGGTGTGGTCATTGATAGAATCAGTAGGCCTTTGAGTTTTGTTTTTTCAGTGTCTTTGAGCCAATGAAATAGGGTGATCACAGTTCCAAGAGTCATTGTAAAGGCGATTGTTGGCTGATGATCTGAGAGAGGTGCTGCTCTCGGCGCAGCCTCATCCTCAATGGCAGCCAATCTGGCGGAAACCATCTTGTTGTTGCCCTGACTTACTACTCCACTCCCGCCCTAAGATGCCCACCGCCCCATGCATTATGTCCAGCCTCCCCTTCCCTCCTTCACCTCCCCTCCAACTCCAAAGTAATCTCTCTCTCCCCCCATCCGCGCACGTGCTCCTCTCAACCTCTCCCACTCACTCCTCCTCCTCCAAGTCAGCGCAGAAATAGAGCCAGAATTGAGGTCGTCAGAATGTCGGAGAACGAAAAGCTGGCAGCCAACTCCGGCCTCTCTCTATCCGAGGTGGAGGTTCTGCGGGAAGGCTTCGCAAGGCTCGGGCGCAACCCCACCGAGGCGGAGATCGAGATCCTGGCCATCGAAAATGCCATCGACGAAGACAAGGCCAAGGTCAGGCTCTGTCCTCGGAAAAATTGTTTTTTGTTACCTAAAATATGCCATTGACAGGCCGTGTTCGCAGCCTGTGTGCAGGAGCGACGGATATCGGAGGGCCTGGGGCAGAGAGAGCGTCCTCTTTCCGGCTATGCTGTTTGATTTGGACAAAATGAAGGATTTGCTGGGACAACTCTGAGTCAATCGTGTAGATATCTCAATTTTATTATTGTCAGTTAGTCAATTAGTTTCGTCGCTTGCATTCCCTATATTTTGATGGTAGCCCTGAAATCTGTCACTAAACCTCCAAAATAACTGGTGATGCCACTTATATGCCTCAGATCTTGGATGTCGTGTTAACCAGGTTTATCCTTGACTGCTTTGTGATCTGTGTCGTCTTTGCGGTCTCAGAACAAAGGCGATTGTATTTTTTGCCCCAATTGTAAAGCAACCGCCCTGGAGACTAAAGGAAGCGGAGAGGGAGCGACAAATTGGGGAAAATGAGGCTGGGTGGTGTAGTGTGCAGTGGGGAAGGAGCGGTTAATGGTGATCCGAAAGGGGTGCGCGCTGGCGACCTCTCCGTTGCGAGGAACATCCACCAGCCAGTGATCCCCATCTCTGACCGAGAAAAAGTCCACGTTCTCCTGGGCGCAAGGTCAGCGGATCTTTCAGCATCTCGCCCATACTGTTGACATTGGCGAAGTTTTGCTGTGGGAGGCAATGGATGAGGAGAAAAGGTGGGGGAAGCCATATTTAGGCCTGGGTCGGAGAGTGGACGATGGGTGTGGGCTTTTGTGAGCACAAAGCTGGCTCAAATGTCCTTGCTGGAAGGCCTCTGAGGGTTGGAGGGCCATAGGTCGGCTAATAGCCGAGAGGGGTAGAAGGCTGCTAGTCGCCAGGACGATCCGCTTAGCCCTGACAGATCAGCTGGCCTCTCTCTCCTTTTCTTCTTCTGACCACTCCTCCTCCACTGCCTACTCCTGGCCTCCTTCGCCATGCCGCTGCCTCGGGCTCTTGCAATTGCTGTCAATGTTCTGCTTTCAGAAGCCTTGCCCAACCTGGGGAAAGTGCCGTTTTTGAGCATCGCTATTGTCTCAGCGATTCAGGGAAGCCACCACTAGTTTTTGACTTCACAGTAGCAAAAAACTAGCGTTATAGTTTAAGTGTTCATGCATAAGCAGACCATTTGCTTCAAAATAGCATTTTCTTTCCTAGATCCTTGAGCATTGCTCCGACAGGACCTAGGCTGGTTGGAAGAAGCGGAAATGTGGCTGTGTGTAGGTGGTGAGGAATGGGGGTTAGAGAGGGGAGTGTGTGTGCTGGGGTTGTCGGTTGGAAGGAGCATTGGTAGGGTAGAGGTGGGGCGAAGTGGACAGGGCATTGTCTAGCTGGTCCCCGCCCGTGGCTCTCTGTGTTTGTGGGGTGACGGCCGCCTTCTGTCCCCGCCGCTTCACTCCCGCCCTCCCCTACCGCCCGATTAAAACACCCTCCTCCCAGATTTCTTCATTTCCGGGCAGTCTGTTCATCTTTTTCCTTTTGTCGATAAGGCCAGCTGAAGAAGGGGGGCTTGGGTGGGGAAAAGTGCGAGCAAGGCGGCCTTTCGTCCACATCTCTGCACCTTTTTCGGCGCCTTCCCAGGGGTCCCAATTTCCTAAGCTGCCGCGGATGAGTCAGGGTGGGCCGCGACTTTGAGGAGGAGTGATAGAAGGAGATGGGGCGGAGATGGAGTCAGTTAGTGTTTGAGAGAGTGGGTGGGATGGGAGGGGGAGGGGGCGCAAGGGGCGGTGTGTCTTCCTCCTCGCCATTTTTTGCCGTCTCCGGTGCGTCTCCTCCAGTTGGGGGTGAATGGGTTCAGGAGGGAGGAGAGGTGGGAGAGAGTCTATCAAAGACAGCGCTCCATCCGAGAGGAGGCATGCCAAGGTTATAGGCCCTGGCCCCCTCCCCCTGCATAGGCCCTGCCACAGCCACTTTTGCGGTCCGCTTCCCCACACCCTCTGCCAGCAGCCCACCTTTTCCCCATTGCTCAAACGCCTCAACCTCTGTTGGCCCCTCGCATAGGGCCCTATTTGGCAGGACCTTTAAGCCTCAGTAGAACAATAGCGAAAGACCGATTTGGGAGCAGGCCAGAGTTCGATGGCCCCCGATTAGTCCGATAATACCCATTCTCAACAGGCTAGCGCACAGGGTACAGGGTGAGAGTTTTGTAAAGGGGTGAACTAATTGGTGCGGATGATGGGCAGGCAGAGAGAGGGGCTTTGGCTATGGGGGCCCGAAAGAGGGTGTGAACCGGTTGTTTGGCCAATATGGCCGGGCCCCAAACTTTTTGCACAGGAGGCCCAGCACCGCGGCTGGCCTTACCCGCTGCACTCCTGCTCACCTACCCTCCACCCATCCATTATGTCGCCCTGCATTGCAAACAACACCCCCAAACATCTCCCTGCCCCGCCCCCCCCCCCCCCCCCCTCCTGGATCGAGGCCCACTAACAGCAGCCCCCCCGTTTGCTTTCACTCCAACCCACACCCGCTACTCCAACACTTCCTCTCCTCCTCTTGTCCTGTTCTCTTACGGCAGCAGTAGCCTGGCGCTGCAAATGGGATAGAGTGACTTTTTGGAGGGGTAATTCGTTTCGGTCCATCATTGCGGCAGACGGGGGGGGGGGGGCTGCTCTAGTGCTTGGTTGTAGATGATTGGTTGTGGGATTGTTCAAATTTGGCGCTTGAGATGGGGTGATGGGGAGTGGATTCTAGTCTGGGCAGAGACGGAAGGGGGGTGGGTTGGCTGTCATGCAGTCTGGAATTGGTAAGTAGTGTGTATGAGGGGTGGAGCAGTAGTTGGGGGGGGAGGGAGGCTGGTTGGTATGCGCGGGGTGTGGGCAAAAAGGAGGTCAGAAATGGGCGTAGGGGGCTGGGGTAGGGTGAGTAGGGGGGCAGTGTAGGAAGGAGAGAGAGGAGGTGGCGGCGGTACGTGTAGAAGTCCTGTTACAACGCTCTCTCGCCCCCTGCCCCATTCCCTTAACTCCACACTGTCACCATCAACTTCCTCCCTCCCTCACCTCACCGCATACTTAAAGAGTCAATGCTCTGCCTTTGCCGCTGCCTTTTTTACTCCCACTTTTCATTCACCTTCCTTCTCTGCTTGGCCGAATCCTTGCCTTGTCCTCAAGCTCAAATTGTTTTCCCAGCCAGACGCGGATTCCAATTTCTCCAAAAGCCCTGAAGAAGGCCAACTCATTGGGCGCCAGAAAAAAAGGAGGAGGAGCCTGGGGGCGGGTGCCTGTCGGTACCAGTGGGGGCTTTGTCACTTTTCCGATTAGCAATTCACGCCACCTAATGCCCTCCCTCCTCTTCCAGCCACTGCTTCACCCTGTCCCCTTCTAGCTCTCTCTGGTAACTTGAGACTAGCCTAGCCTTGCCCCAGGGACGCTTCATCTTATTCCCACTTCCCCCCTACCATCCGTCAGTCCGCCACAAACCCACCCGGCATCCTTCAGAGGCCAGAGAGAAAGGACAGCTGGAGGCTGGACAGGGCCGAAAGTGAGTGCGACATGTGAGGCCGGCTTTTCTGGCCTACTGGCTGGCGGGATGTGGGCCTGGCCGCTGTTGCTGGTGCTGGCGGGGAGGGCGCGGGGCGAGGGGGCCGTGGGACTGAGGAGGACGCTGTCTGGCAGGGACAGCTTCGCCAATCCGGACGCCGGCTGCGGGGAGGGTCACTGCAGGTTCTCAGAGCTGCTCATTCTTTGGCTGGGGCATTGGAAGATGGTGTGGGTGGCTAGGAAGTGGGGCGGACTGGCGGAGGAGGGCGCCTACTGCCGCTGCCAGTGCCCCGAGGAGGCCCCCGTCTTCCTGCACAATCGCCTCCAGTGCGCCGCCACTACTGGTATCAATCGCTGTCGCCTCAATTTGCCTGGTTTAAAAATGATGGGGGAAAACAGGGTTTTTTTCCTGTAATGTTCGGAAAACTGACTTTTCTATTTCTTAGCAGATGGATAGATATTCTTAGAAGATTGTTTCAAGAAAAAGAGAAGTCATTCTTTCGCATCATTTCCAGACATAGAAGAGCTATTTTTCTTAACTTCAATAACCTTTCATACGTATGCTACCTGCAAAGGATTGAGAGGCGTAGAACTTGAGGGGAGTGTAAGGAGACGGTTGGCTTCGGAAGGGAGAGCAAGATTCCACCCACCGTCTTCCTGCCCATCAAGAACCACATCCTGGAGCCCAACACCCACCTGGACTGGCCCGGTGAGCTGTCTGCTACTCCAGCTTCCTTCCTGCATTCCTTTCTTCCTCCGCTCTGACTGATAGGGGGGCGGAGGGGGGGAGGGGAATTCCTGAGCATCGTCGAGGCAGGTTCTGCTCATTCAGGCGGGCGAGCAGGCGAATTATGGCCAGCCTCTTTTTCCACTGCTCCGCCGGAAGAAGACGCTCCTCTCCTGCCCAAATCGTGTTTACCGCCCCTGTCCGCTGCAGAGAGGCAGGCCTCCCTCACATTTAGCGAGAAAACGGATTCCTTTGGCTGGCCGGCTGGCTGGCCCAATGAGCACAGGCCAAGTTCATTTCGCTTGCCAAATAGCCAGTCAAGCAATTGTGAAAGTTTTCGTTTGATTTACAAGGATTTGTCATTTTTCTTGATAGTAGGCCATTTTAGGCTTTTATTTCCGCATTTTAAGCATAATTATTACTTTTTTGACAACTCTGTTGTTAATGAGGGTGGTTTGTGAGTCTAGAAAACACTCGAGTTTGAAAGGCCAATCAATTGAGGCGCAGAGTGAGGTTAGGGTAATTGAGTGAAGCAGGAAATAGGCGGAAAAAACGGGGCAATTGAAGGAGCGGGGATCGAGCTGAAGGAAGACGGCAGTCTTCCCTGTATCATCTCTGACGTTGGCGTGTTCGTACATTTTTTCATCATTTGGATAATGTCATAAAATACGTCACACTTAAACCAAGCTTCAAACTTATTAAAACATCATAAACACGCCATTTTGCTCCCAGGACACTCTCGGAGTTTTGCAAAATTAGCTCTCGTTTAAAGATGTCTCAGTGGAATTATACTACCCCTGCCTAATATTGCATCTATCCAAGCCTAAACCTAAGCCTAAACCTAACCTAAGCTTAGCCTTTCCGAGAAAAGGGTACTTTTTGGAAAATTCTGAGTTGAGTCGAGCTTGAGACGACCATTTTTTCACGTTCTTTGAGGAACTGTGTAAATTTTCTTAGCTACAAAAACCCAGCCAAACATGTACATGCCAGTGCAGGTTATCAGCGAACGGGTGGAAGCTGATCAATCGGAACCTCTTCGGCTTCTCAAGTGTCGGCAGCCACGTCTTCCTCAAGGTCCTACTCACTCCTCCACTCCTCCACTCAAAGGGGGAAGGCAGGTGAAGTGGGGGAAACAGCGGAGGAATGGCCTCAAAGACAGTGTCAGTCATTCACCGCCCTCCCCTCCGTCCTGCACTTTGCAACGGCTCCGTCAAGTGAGCAGCAGTAGTGTCCATGACCGGACCGGGCCCCATCCCGCATTCCTCCCCCCTCTCACACCCTTTTTTGCCCCCTGGACCCATCCAGTCCACCTTCACACCTTCAATGGGCGCGTATAGGGACGCCTGATCTCATTTGACCCAAATGGCGGATGACAACTCTTTTGCGCACCCGCCCCCACCAACTCTCTGCCACCCCCAACTCTCTCATCCCTCCCGTCACGGCCACCAGCCCCCATGTCTTTTTCTCACCGCCCCACCCAATCCCCCATCCTCTCACCTCCGCCATCCTTTTCTCTCACAACTACTTAGGCCTGCGCACAGGATTCTGGCTGCTTGCCAAACTTTTGTTTCTTGAGACTTATAATCCTAAAGCAAGCTTAGTTCGACGTTGTTTAACTGAGACTGGCGCAATAAACTGCTTATGAGGGTGCAATGAAGCAAGCTTGGTTTTTGGCAATGGATTGCAAAAGTGCATTGAGCGAACCAAATTTGACGCCTAATAAACTGCAGTGGCTGGGCAATGCGAAGGCGGGCGAGTTCCTGGGCGGTAAGCTGGTGCAAGTGTCGCTGCAGTGTACGGACTCTCGTACTCCCTGCATCTTCTTCCGCGTCATCGGCAGCGACAGTAACTCTCTTTCCCTCCCTCCCTCCAACCTTCCTCCCAGCTTTCCCTTTCCTGCCACCACGCGCCCTAAGCTCATTAGGGCATTCATTCTCTCCTCTCCTCCAAATTGAGCCTCCTTCTGTCCCCAGAGCCAAATATTCACTGCAAAATGTGGCACGTTGAAGCGGTGAGCTCGCTGGCGGGCAGCGAACTGAAGGCAGCCGGCCTGCTTAGCAGAGAAGCCAAGGCGAGCCTCAAAACGCCCGGCATGGCAGGTTCAAGCCACCCTTTCTTGAAGGCACTGGAAAGGAGGGTAGGATGGTTATAGAGGAGAAGGGTGCGGACGTGGGTCTGATAGTGGGCATCGTGTGCGGGAGTTTGCTGGTGCTCACGCTTCTGGCAGTCCTGCTCTTCTGGGCCCTGTGCTGGAGGCAGCAGAAGGAGCGACTGTTGCGAAAAGTTCACCTCCACTACCTCTACCAGCAACGTCTCCATGCTGCCCAGGTAGGCTCTCATTCCACTCCTTTTTCTACAAAAGAGGGGGGCAATTGTGACAGCATCAGAAGCTGGGTGGGGATATCTCGAAGTTGAAAACATCTGCTCAGGAGGAGTGTGGGCCGTTTCTGTAAACTAGCTGTATTTTTCGGGTGAACTTGGCTAAGAAAATTATGGGTCTCAATGGTGAATGCACAAAACGAGTCATATTTTCCCTCCAGGGGTGGGACTTCTTTCAAAGGGAGTCTCCCACAATGCCTGGATTTCTTGAGGACAGAAATCGATGCAAAGCTTTTACGGGGTACCATTTGCTTTTTGATTGCCAAAGGCTACTGCGTCAAGAGTGGGGAATCGATAGGAGTCCAGCTTTTGTGGAGCATAATGGCCGGTGAATAATGAATCTGGGCCTCTGCCCTGGGCTAAAAGCTGGGCTCACTAGCGCCTAATCTGATTTTCTCAGCCCCCTCCAAACCTTTCAGCCTCCGGGTTTTTGGCAGCAGACCCCTCATTTGCTTTTTGACCGCGGAGCGGCCCGAAGGGCCACTCCGCGGTCTATAGAGGTTACTAAACTTTTGTCCTCATATATATATATATATATATATATATATATCTTATATAATACGGGTGATGATATTTTCAGGATGGCCTTGGCGCCATATGGATTCTAAACCAATCCTGGCACATGATAGCTTTTTGGATAGATCTCAGTGAGTTACACAAAATATGTAGGGATGTCCTCGCCATTTTTTCATTGAAATAATTTATGATTGAAAACGTTCTCAATTTTGGTCATTTTTCATTTTGAAACCTGCTTGCTCATTCAATTTTTGACTTTTCTTGTCGGACTTTTTTTTCAATTCAAGGCAAAACAATTCTTTTCAAGATGCCAAACTTACTTTTTTAATTTTTTGACATTATTTTATTAAAAAATTGCATTGAGTGAAGTCAATTTTCGCGATTTGGGCTCTACTCAGGGTGCTGATGTTTCAAGGCATTTATTAGTAAGGATGGCTGCAGTAGTTAGAGTAAAGCAGCACTGATTGCTTTGAAAGCGTGTGTATGCATTGCTGAGCAGCAGCATACACATAAGCTTATTGATTATTGATGTGTACTCTGCTGAACTAAAGTTAAATACTTGATAGTTTTGAACAATATTTTTAAGTAATCTTTGTTATGTGTAGCAATAATGTATAGCAATAAAAATAAATAAATGACAAGGGTGGAAAGAATAGGAAAAATTAAAGAAATGAGAAGGGTGGCCGCGCGAAGCGCGGCCACTGACCCATATTACTAGTATATATATATATATATATCTTATTATATACGGGTGATGCTATTTTAGGGATGGCCTTGGCGCCGTATGGTTTCTAATCAAATCGTGGCACATGATAGCTTTTTGGATAGATCTCAGTGAGTTCTTTAACATATGTAGGGAAGTCCTCGCCATTTTTCCATTGAAAAAAATTGTGATTGAAAACGTTCTCAATTTTGGTAATTTTTCACTTTGAAACTTGCTTGCTCATTCAATTTTTGACATTTCTTGTCGGACTTTTTTTTCTATTCAAGGCAAAACAATTGTGTTTAAGATCATGTATTTACTTTTTCACATTTTACAAATAATAATATTGAAAAATTCCAATGAGTAAAGTCAATTTTCGCGATTTTGGGTCTACTCATGTGGCTGATGTTTCAAGATATTTATTAGTTTGGGTTTTAGGTGATCAGCATGTGGGGCTTCTATGTTGGCATTTTCTGCTTACAATGATTGGCCTTGATTCGCTTTGCCATGCAGTTTTTTTCGAAGCTGTAGTAATTTTGGTGCTTGATATGTGATCTTTGAACATCAGTGTATTGTCATTGAGAAATGCTTATTGATGCTTCTAGACAACTTTTTACGATAATAGTCATTTCATGGTGTTTGTTGTAAATTATTAAATATCCTATGCTTTCCTATGCTGTGAAGAAATGAATAGGGTGGCCGCGCGTAGCGCGGCCACTGACCAATATTACTAGTATATATATATGTGTGTCTGGAAATGCTGGCCCCGGGCGAATTCTCAACGGATCTGGACAAACTTTTTTTTTCCTGAAAGGTAATGCTATTTTAGGAAGATCTGGAGGGGTAGACCCGGAATTTGAGCTTTTGAAACATTACTTTTTTGGGTAGAAAGGCTTGAAAACTGCAATATAGCGTTTTTGCGCTGTAGCACCTTTAATCTTGAGAATTGAACAGAAGACTTGAGTTTTTTTGTTCACAAGTCGTATATAACGATTCCAAATATATGCTTACTTTTGAAAATGGTTGAGAAACCACAGACTTACCCTCTTGAGTGACAAACTTTCATGCATAAAAATAGCATCAATAATCAGTAGCAGCTGAACGGCTGAGAATTGAACATAAGACTTAAGTTTTTTTGTTCACAAGTCGTATATAACGATTCTAAATATATGCTTACTTTTGAAAATGGTTGAGAAACCACAGACTTACCCTCTTGAGTGACAAACTTGCATGCACAACAATAGCATCAATAGTCAGTAGCAGCTGAACGGCTGATAATTGAACAGAGGACTTTGGTTTTTTGATTCACAATTCGTACATAACGATTCCAAATATGTGCTTATTTTTGAAAATGGGTGAGAAACCACAGACTTGCCCTTTGGAGTGATGAAATTCCATGCATTCATATTGTAAGCTGGAAGGTGATTTTCTCCGCGGTCACCTATTGCGCTTTGCGCCATATACTTGTTCTTCCTGTCCCTCCCACCAGAGGGCACAAATTTGCTCAGGAGCTTGCCCAGACAGAGCTACTGAACCCCCACCTAATGCTGCTCTATTCCTACACCCCAGTATCTCAGCATAAATTAATTATTCTTCTCCAGTCAGCTCTCACGAGGCAAAAGCGGCCTATTTTCCTCAATCTCTTGGATATTTTGCAGCAGAGCGCAGCAATGGCCGCCGGCTACAGTCCAAATGGGACGCTGCTCTACGAGGGCCAGCTTGTGGACATGCAAGGCTCCCCACTCGCCCCGCCCTCCATCCACGAATCGCCAAACGGAACCCTCTCTTCCGGTATATGCCTTCTAGACAAGATCAGAGGAGGGGACCTGAATGGGTGCAGATGGAGGCCTAGAGGAGGCCTACTCGGGAGTGGGCCATCATCACCTGCAAGGGCGGCAGTTGGCGCTGGACGTGAACGGGGACTGGATCGAACAGCCGCAGCAGCCCTCCGCCGACTACCCGGATGCAAACGGAGCATACATACAGCAGATGCCCATGCCCTATCAGCAGGTTTCAACTCGAGCACCTATCAAACTATTTTAAGTTTGCTGGTCCTTCAGTCCAATTTTGACGCTTTGGAAAACGCTATAGCAAGTATGGTGAAATACAATTCTTTTTAAATTGCTGGAATTTTAAAAAAGCTCGATTTTAATTGCCGTAATTTTATGCTATGCTCGAAATGTAAACGTTTTGCCTATACTCGCCAGAATTGTTTCAGAATTGCCTGCGGCCTTTACCCTTAGAACCTCTAATTTGATGAAAACGAAAACAATTACCTAAGGCTAATGTCAAAGTGTGCAAATCAGCTCAATAAGTAGCTCAAGTCTCGTCACTTCAGCTCCATTAGTTAAAAGGGCTACGAGTGGCTTCGTGCTTGCACTTAGCTTGCACGGACCCAGACATAAAAAACAAGCTTAAGGTCCCTTCATTAACAATAAGGGAGGACAAACAAGATTCAGTCCCCGCGGCTACATAAACACTGTCTTCAGGCAGAGGAAGGGTGCGGCGAAGTGTTGCCACCTCCTCCGCCCTATCCGCACCTGAAGAAGAAGCTCTACTTCAGTCCCGAATTCTTCGAGCCCCAGAACATGGCCGACCCTCCTCCCGTCACCTCCTCCCTTTCATCCTTCATCAACTAGCCTCCACTAAACTCCCCCCCCCTCAGGTGGCGGAGGAGTTCCTGTTCGAAGTGCGACGAATGATCGACATCGCCCGCGGGCGCATCCGTGCCCGCCGCTACATCACCAACATGTTCACCATCCCTGAGGAAGGCTCCCGTGATGGTTGTGCCACTAATTTCCCTGCCTTGGAGGAGATGCTGAGGATGGGTTTGAAGGAGACGGTGAGAGGAGACATGAGGTACTGGAGGAGGAGGAAGAGCGACGTTCTTGCTCCGGCAGTCCGCCCGTCTCCAGCCATTCAGCTGCTTCTACCAGCGACACTGCCAAGGGGCCTTCCTCTGGCGATGACTCTAAAGGTATCCTTCCTCCACTTCCACTTCCTCGGCTCAGGAGGCAATGTTGCAGGGAGCATGGAGAAGGACAGCGGGACAGGCTCCTCCATCAAGTCGGGCAAGGCGGGCAGCGGGGGCGAATCCCCCAGTGGCAAGTCTGAGAAGGTTCAGCCCCCCTTTCTCACCCAGTGAGTGATGGAATGAGCAAACCTCACAGGTGAGTGCCTGGCTTCGCCGCCTCCCGCCAGAGGCAGAGTCCGGCTCTCCTCCCTGCAAACCCTCCAAGCACTCCCGCCTCTTCAAGCACTTTGCCGTCCGCCAGTTCAAGGTCCTTCTATCGAATCTATGCTCCCCAGAGAACTTGGCGAGATTTGCAGAGCAAGCGGTCGCCGCCTTTGAAGTCCCGGGGCGTGGGGGCTGAGGAGGGCGAGAGCGGGGAGGTGGTGGAGATGGAGCCTGTGGATCGGGCCAGTGTCAGTCATGCTCCCCCTGGGGTCTCTTTTCTCTCCAACTCAATCCATCCAGCAAGCAGGGAGGAGATTGGATGTTCAGAGCTATGCCTACGGAGGAGGGCCGGAGCCAACTCAGCGTCTAGAGGCCTGGCAACCCGGCCAGCCCTCCTCTTCGCCCCAGTGCGTCGTTTCCTCAGTGTTCGACTAACCCCTTCCGCCCCT
Source organism: Ptycholaimellus sp. GST1_10 (assembly GCA_030248095.1). NCBI lineage: Eukaryota > Metazoa > Nematoda > Chromadorea > Chromadorida > Chromadoridae > Ptycholaimellus > Ptycholaimellus sp. GST1_10. Next base: position 21,135 of record JASANA010001255.1, read on the forward strand.
CCGAATGAAAGCTAACCCAAAATGAACCCGCCTCATTCAGGATGCTTACCGTCTGACTGCAGGTAAAGCAACACAAAGCCGCCGTCATTGATGTCTCGTTCTCAGCCCCTATCCAATGCCTAGCCGTATCAGAAGCCCATTCTGCTGCTAACTACAACTGTTGCAGAGTCCTGAGTCGCTCCCGCCTCCTCCAGGAAGAATCCCGCCAACAGCCCTACTATGCCCAGCACATTCCCATACAGTCCATTGCCGGCCAAGGCAGCTTCTTCATCCGCCCGCCCCTTCTGCCATTCAGAATTGAGCAAACTCATTTGCTAGGCGGCCTCGGCTACGCCTCGCTCCCGCGCCAGTTCATGCGTACCGGGAGCGGAGGTCATCTGGGTCGCGGTCGCATCGTCCCACTGGAAGCCCGGGCCCTCTCCCCCATCCCCCGCCCCACCTTCTCCGACTCCATCCCGCGCACCCATCGGCCTCAAGGCATTCCTATTTTGTCTATCCCATTTGATGACCTCTTCTTCTCCTATTCTATGTTTTCTGATGAAAAAGAATGGGATAAGAATGTCTTCGCCTATTCTTTTTCATCACAAGACAAAAAATAGGAGAAGAAGATTTTAGGCAGCGATGCTGTGAAGGAGCTGCGAGGACAGCAGCTGCGGGGGCCGATGAAGACGGTGGTGAGTGTGGAGTGAAGAGGAAAACTGAGCCACTTTCTGAACTGCCTCAACGAAGCGACCTCCTCTGTGAACTGCGAAGCTGACGCGACTCTGACTCGTGATAGAGCCCCGATTGCTTCCCCGCTACGCATTGCCTGGTGCTAAGCTAAGGTGCCTTGTACAAGCTCATTCTGCTCCCTCCTTCCTTTTTCACTCCCTCCTTCCACTCACGTCTCTTCTTGCCTCGTGTCTGTTCGCACTCCACTTCTGTCTGGCGAGAATGGTACCAAAGCGTAGAGACGAATCCCCTGCTGTTTTGTGGGGCATACTTTTTGGAGGAAATTTTGAACCCATGCATGACAGTATTTGTCTGTATCGATGAGCGTCTTTGTGTCATAGCGAATGGCATGCCAGTCACTTGTGATACTTTCGAGATAAAGTATTTTACCGCCGTGACCTATGAGCAAACGCATAAACAGTGCATTTTGACAAATCAGCCTTGGAAGACGTCCCAGGTAATTTTTGTTCCAGCTGTAAAACTTTCTAGTTTGCGATGAAATAAATGAATTTAAAGGCGAGGTTAAGGGAAGAAAAGTTAACCGGGAAAGTCATAAGTTGATCGGATGCTCTCCATTTTGACGTCAAATTTAGCCCGGTTTTCCCGCTGCAATTGCTGCAGCTCCGTAGAGTAAAAGCTGAACAGGAAGTCTGCAAACCCTTCCTTTCCACTTACCTACCTTCCTTGTCACCAAAAATGAAAAAGCACCATTGAACGTCTCTTTATCCAGGGCGTAAGGGTGGTTGATGGGCAGGCGAGGGTCAAAATCGGGAGCTGCCTGATTGAAGGCCCGATGAAGGGCTGCCTGCTTGGCCTGACGCTGAGCTGGGCTGAGGCTAGGCTGAGGCCAAAAGGTTAACATAAGAGCAGTGTTGAATAAAAAGAGGTGGAGTGCCTTGCGCTGTCGACGCTGTCGAGGCCGTGGTGGGTCCCGCGGCAGGGGCGGAGAGCGGCTGGGAGGCTGGCAAACGTTGCGCTCCAATTCCCTCACTTCGCACTTCTCCAGCTCCCATAATCTCAAAGGCCATCATAGGTTGGGAGCATTATTGATTTGGCAGAAAATCTCTATTGCTGCTGCGGCAGGAAGAAAAGCAGATGAAATGTTTTGCTGCAAAGTCTTTAAATTTGACCTTACAACAAAAACATGCATCAAGAATAAAATAAAATAGAAGCCTATCGATTCGAACAGAGAGTGAACAGAGAAGACAACCCTAGGGCAGAATTCCAGCGTAGGTCGCGGGCAGCTAGCGACAGCCGGCGCGGAGAACGGCCACTGGGCACCCACTGACAGTTGCTCAGCCCTCTGCTTCCGCTCACGCAGCATAGTCCCTGTGTTCGTCTGCAGCCCAATGCCCCATATGCCATTCTTCTTTCAGGGTTTGGGAAGGCTGTGAACCCGCCTCTCTTGCGACGAAAGCCGCGGAGGTAGGTTCGCTGGCCGCCGCCAGAGCGCCAGGCACTGCTCCTTCGACAGCTTTCTGTCCACGAGCATTCCTGCGCCTCTCCTTTTCAGTTTATCACTTGATCAAAGACAAAATCCCTTCCATCCTCAGGCTGGAAATGCGGCATTAAGTTTTCATGGCTCTGTGAGGATGGAGGAAGAAAAAGTGAGGGCAATGGGATAGTGCATGGGTGTACCGAGACGCACTGTGAAGACTCCATAGGAGAGCAGGTGATGGTGAAGAAGTTGCGTGCCCGTGTTCCTGGCCGAGAAGCCGGGCGAATTTCCTCCACTTTCTCTCCTTCTGGGCAATAGTCGCTGGAGATGCCGAAATCGCTCAGCAGTACCACGCCTCTCTTAATTATTAGCAGTCTGGGCCTCGAAAATTTGAAGGTTTATCTTCTATCTAAATTGACTACTTAGAAGTTAGAAATTTGAACTTGTGAATGTAATGAATCACTCAACAATTAAAAATGCAGACTGTCACCTGAGCAGTAAAACATGGAATCACGATGCTGATGGTGATGATGAAGAGGCCAGCGGTCATGATTTCTAGTTGTGTCTGAGGCACTAAAACGTGGAGACGCACTCCTCAACCACCACCAATTCAACAGAAATGGGCCCTAATTTGCGGTCGCAAAAATAACCTCTGCTGTATTACCTCTCTTTCTCCTTTGCCTAGACTAAGTTCATGCTTGGTCCACGTGCAAAACCTCATGCCTTTGCCCAACTACTAAAATACTAAATTATAGTGGATTGGATTGCATTATAAGGATTATAAGAATATTTCTTAATTGTGTCAATTTTGGCAAAAATGCATTTTATGCATGCGTAGCGCGCGTAATTGAGTAAAGCAAATAAAATGTCATATATGTACAGCATAAGAATTATTGGACTGCAGCGCACCAAAGGAAATATCAATGGGCCATGAAAGTCAGCTCAGGCAAGAAGCTTATGCGGTTCCCATTCTTCAACCTCCCTCATCATTTCATTTCACCTTTCTGTCAAGCATAGCAAACGGAGGCCAATAGAAGACCTATCAACCGAGATTAGGAGAGGCGGGCATAACTGAGTAGGATAGAGACTTCCAAAAACTTCCTCCGTCCTGCCGCTTAGCATGAGCGTTGGCAAACTGGGAATGTGCACGCACCTCTTCTCAACAATCCTCACACTGCACAGGTACTATAGGTAGAAAGGCTGAAAGGTTCGGGGTGTCGTGCTCAATTGCCATTCGGGGAGGCGACAGTTGGCGGGTCCTCGAAACGAATGTGGGTGAAGGGAAAGCTGCCGCTCCGTTCCACGCCGCCGGACACCACCTTACCCGAGCAGGCCCCCGTCACGTCCATCTGCTGCACCAGCACTCGATCCCCTTTCTGCAATGAAACATTTGTTCATCCACTTCTTGGCTTCTTTGAGCTGCTTTCTGAATACAAGCTTAGGGCTCTGGAATTGGCTGGCTGCTGTTGCTTTATAGACTGGCTCAGGTTTCAGCTAAGCGAGTGCTGAGCTGTACTGGCTTGCCATTCTTATGTAAAAATCCGGCCTTTGGCTGTGCCGATAGAGAAAGTGGGGAAAGATATTGGTCTCTATTGTATGGCTACATGGGATTTGCGGCCAAGGGCTCTAGCGGAGTGTGAGGAGGCCAAGGGCAGATGAAAGAGTGGCCAGTGTATGGGGGGCTGTGGTCTACGGGTCAACAGGGTGCCCACTTGCGGTGTTGTGGCCCGGGGTTTGCTGGTAATTTGAGCCGTGCCTCGTACAGCGAGCCTTTTGATCAGCAGAGTAGTAGGCACTGCCATTTGCTTTCCCAGCCACTCCAGAAGTGCCAGATTGCCAACTTTCCCTCCCCCTCCCCTAGCCGTCTAAACTTACAAGGCTAGTCTGAGGGACGAGAGACTAATGGCCGAAGCCTGGGGGTGGCTGGTGAAGTAGGGAGGGGGCATTCTTTTTCCATTGCAATCCTTCTCCTGGCCCCTTTCTTCGGCCACCTTCCGAAAGCCATCCATCAGACAGGGGCTGCTGGTTAGTTTTTGCCAGGGAGCTAGGGCTGAAAGATTGACCTGCTACAGGTGCCAGCCGTCCATCCATCTCCTCCTTCTCCGAGGTGTGAAGGCCGCGCAGGAAGCTTTCCTCTCCCACTTCAGTGAGGGCCCCAAATCGCATTTCCTAGCCGGAGATGCTGGGGCTAGGCTGGGCTGGAGAAGAGTGGGCTCAGAGACTACAAGGGAGGCGAATTCGGGAGGGGTGGCGGGGGAGGACATTTATGAGAGCCGTCTTCCGGCCTTCTCCAGGGTCCGGGGAGAAATCGATGTGTGGCCGCTGTTGCCTTTGGCTTGGCGGGCACTTGGCCTGATTATGGCCAGCCCAGAAGCCCTTGCTTTCCTAGCCCTCCCCCAAATGTTTGCCCCTTCCTTATTCCGCCCACCACCACTTCTCTCCCGGCCCCCCTCATTTGACCATTAGAGTGCCAGCCGCTCTTGGTGGATGGGTGCGGAGCTAAAATTTAGGGCTCTTCCCCCAAAGGCTTTTCACTCCTTCATTCCAGCCCCGGACTGCAAGTGGTTGGTGGCCGGGGATATATAGGCTGTCCTAAGAAGCCACACATGTGTCGCCCAGTTTTTTGCCCGGCAGAGAACACATGTGGAAGGGTGGGGCACAAATAGAGGGGGGCCCACTGTCTTTGCACCTCCTCTTCTGCCCCTCTTGCTCAGAGAGCTCTGTCTTGTTTACACGGCTTTTTTAATCCCCTTCCCAGAAGGACAGAAGACCTCTTCCACTTGGGCGGGAAAAGCAGCAAAGCAGCCCAGGCTCTCGAAAGATGAAGGATTTGTAGCTTCCAGCTGACTCATTGGCAGAAGAACACTCGCCACACCCATTCCTCCCCCCTCTCTCCACCTACATCCATCCACTGAGCAAACACGCACACCACCTAAGCCACCTCAGCCCCCTTTCCCACATCAGCTCACTCCCCCCTTCTACCCAGACTCCATGCGAAGCTTGCCTATTACTATCAGCCATGCAGATAGCCAGAGCTCTCTGGAAACTCCAGTCAAATGATAGCCCAGCACTAGTAGTAGTCTCGTAATCCATGCATGCTATCGGACTAAGCTTCAGGGCCAGAGACCTCTCAGGTCGATAAGTACACGGGCAAGGGCACTAATTCATTTCCCTCCTTCTTCCCCAGGCCCCTTCAAACGCCCCTTTACCTCCTCCCAGCTCCTTCCACTCCCCTAATCACCCCATTGAAAGTCAGCCAGCTAAAATGGGCGCAGGACACAAGAAAATGCTTTTTATCCCCTGCCCATGTTTGGAGGATGAGAACAGATGCAGAATGCCTCTCTGCCCCCCCTAGGATGGGATAAGGGAACGGCCTTGCATAAACGGCCTCCCCAGCCAGTCCCCTGCAGAGAGTGTGAGGTGCAGTGCGTCGGGTAAGGTCAGAGCGATTGCCGCCCCCCAGCGTCCTTGCCCCAAACACACCCCCAGAAATACACGACCGCCGCCTACAATGCCAGTCTCGGCTAAAAAGGCTCCCTCTTCTTCCCCTGTCCCTTATCCGGGGGGTGGCTCTAAATGAAGGCACGGTGGCTTCATTGGCAGGGGCTAATCCGTCGCCTCCAATCAGTCCAGGGAGGGTAGGAGAGGAGGGGGGGGCATAAAAGCCAGAGCAGCCCAGCTGTCCAAGCGCCTATCTTCCGCCTAGCCCTGGAGCAGTCTGCCTCCTACCTAGCCAGACGCCCCCCCCCGCACATCAGACGGCCCCCAGGGAGAAACGCCAACAACCTCTCCCCGACCTCCACTCCATTTAGCCGGCCTCCAAGAGACAGGGCTTGATTTTAGTCGCCCCCCTAGGCAGATGGAGGCGCGAGAAGAGAAATGGCGCCGGTGTGAGCTTGGCAGCTGAAATAAATGGCTCAGCTAGCCTGTGCTCAGAGAGGCCTCTTGTCAGGGGCAAGACGAATCACTCGCCAGAGGATTCCTATGCATATGCATTTGGCCTACTGATTACGCATGTCAACTTCTTCAGCCACCCAGCCCCAAGAGGCAAGTAGAAGGCTAACACTGAGCCGCAGCTGGCTAGGGTCGTAGGCGTTGGGCACTCGATTGCGAACGCAGACAGCCCAAGCCGGCAGCTTACGTTGCATCTGCAGCAATTCATGAATTCACAAAAAAAATAATAAAAAGGACAAACAAGGTGTTCTCGGCTGTCGCCAAGATGCGCGGCTTCATTTCCAAGCCAAACACTTAAGCTACAGGAACGAGTATTACCAATTGCAAAGTCATTTCTTCCAAGTTTTACGCAGGGTTTTGGTAAATGCTAAGTTGTTAATTTCATCGAAAAACCAGTGATTTACGAATTTTCGAATTTTGAAACATCAAAAAACTGAGTTTTGGGTGAAAATCAAAAAATTTCTCCAAGCCCTAATAATGGGGCCAAGGCATCACCAAGGCAGACTTTCATGCAAAATTTCAGCTAATTTCATGGAAAAACCAGTGATTTACTATTTTTAGTGCTTTGAAACATCAAAAAATTGAGTTTTGGGCGATATTCAAAAAATTACGCCAAGCGCCAAAAATGGCCTGGAGATACCACCCAGGCGGACCTTCATGCAAAAAATCAGCCAATTTCGTTGAAAAACCGCGGAGTACGGGCCTGGAACAGACAAATATATATATATATATATATATATATATATATATATATATATATATATATATATATATATATATATATATATATATATATATATATATATATATATATATATATATATATATGCGGACAGACGGACGCAAAAATGGGGTAACTACTAAAACGGGCCTTGACCGCCCGCCGTTTCGGGCAGGGAGCCAGAGCTCCTCCGGCCTCCGGGCATGGGTGCTACGGCCCCTACGCTTCGCCTAGCATGCTTCGCATGCTAGGCTACGCTCCGGGGCCTCCGCACCCATGCCCTCCGGCCTCCGGAGCTCTGACTGCCCTACCCTCAACGGCTGGCGGCCTTCGGCCGCGCAAAAAATATAAACATTGAATAAGCCTCGATACCTGCCACAAGACAAAGGAGATGAAGAAAAATAATGGGGAAAAGAAGGTGGTGAAGAAGAAGGAATGGTAAACATCAAAGCTGGAGCGCTGTGAGTGGTTGCCGTTGGCGGAGTCGGGGTCTGAGCAGCGGTCGGAGGAGGGTCTGGAGTGGTCGGAGGAGTCGAGGGCGGCGTCGGAGGAGGAGGAGGAGTTACGCTCCATCGCCGGCAGCGACGGGGCCAGGGCGGAGGAGGAGGGCGGGGAGGACAGCCGCCCTGCCTCACAGGGGTCCAGGTAGTTGCTGGGCACCTGGCCCACCCGCCCCGCCTCGTTGCGCATGCTCCACCACTTGCTCTCCTCCTCCCGGCGGACCAGCCACAGGTGCTCCCCCTTCCGGAACGACAGGTCCTGAGCTGCCTGGCAAATTGGCTTTCTGCTTATTTCTGGGTCTGCACATTTTGGTGAGGTCATTAGATGGAACATTTCGCTGGACAGGATTTCTTCTCACGAGAATTTTAATCAGGAATATTTTCCGATAAATTATAGATTGAAATTATCGTGAGAAGAAATCTTGGCTAGCTAAATGGTAGCGCTGGTGGAACCTGAGCTTGAAAGTCGTAGTTGGCGATGTATTCTTCGGGCAGGCGGTTGGCAACGCCTATGAGACTGGTGGTCTCCAGGATGTGGCTTTTGTAGAAGTTGAGCAGGGAGGCGACATCGGGGAACGTCTTATCGCCGATCTGCAAGAGACAGCCTCATTTCCTGCTTTGGCTTTTTCTGCCTTTTTTCCCTGCCCTATCTGGCATCTCTTACGCTGAAGGTCAGGTAGTCATGAGGATGTCTCATGTCTGAGACAGATAGGCATCGCCAAATGAACCAAGCCCACCCACGCAAGTCTCCCTCTCTACACCCACCAAAGAGGGTTGAATGAGGAGGGAGAAGGGAGGCAGCGACACTCATTGATCGGAGGAGAAACCAGATGAGCGTGGGCGGGATGACCTTACGAGGAACGCCAAAAACGCTGTTCCGTAAAGAACGCCAGGAATGAGGGCCCAATTTTTGCGGATATTTTGTTTCCGATACTGATGAAAAGAGAAATGGGAACCTTGTATTTGGCTTTGGCATCAGGCTCCTCTGGCGGCACAATGGAAATGAGGTAGTGACTCACTCGCGTCTTCTCCCTGCAGACCAACTGCCGACTTTCCTCCGACCCTCGCCCGATACAATTGGCTCTATGACTCAATGTCATGCCACTCAATGTCAGGCCACCGGGCAGTGGCCATCAATGACTAGATCTTAGATGAGTATCGGAGAGATGTGAGATGAGAAATGGAGAGCTGTCAGAGAAGGGCAACTGACTTGACGGACAGGACGAATTCGCCGGAGAGCGTGGAAGAGTCGCGGACGAGGAATGTGCCATCCTCCAGGTCATTGAGGGCGTCGTTGGCCTCTGAGCGACTCAGATTCCCGAAGTACAGCTGCTCCCAGTCGTAGGGGTCGAAGTTACCCATCCGAGCCCCTGCAAAAACTTTTCTTTCTTTCCTTCTCGAGTTGGGCACAAAATGTTCGGCAGGCACTCTTGCGAAAGGAACGGAGCAGCGGTTTCAAGCCCTGGCAGTAGTCTGAGAGCTGACTGATAAGCAGCATTTGCATCCTCTCCAAGCCCTGGGCAAACAGACTACAACTCTCCCACCCGCCCCAACCCGCCTATTTATGCCCAAAAGGGGGCTGGGAAAAAATGGAGGGCGCCCCTCCCTTGTTTGTCCACCCAGAATGCCGGACATTGCTGTAGCGCTGCCAAACCGCGAACCATCCTAGGACTCCCCAAAACCACAAGATTCAGCAGGCCTGCCGATTCCTCTAATACTGCAAGCTCTGCTGCCTTATCGCGGCCAAGAATAGCCGACATTACTCAGGCCAACGCCTTCCTTATCCCCATGCACAGGCAGCAGCAGTCAATGCCTACTTTACACACGTTTTCATTCAAATGCGCCCTCCCATATAACATATGCCCCACACGCATAGGCCTTTGCCGGCCCGCACACCGCTACAGAGAGGCCCTGAAAAAACCGGAAAAACGGCGTCTCCCGGCCAGACCTAGCCTAGCAGGCGCGCTCGCTGACTCAGGCCCAGCCCTCCACTGCTCATGCGGCCAAATACCCTTGGCGCTAAAAAAGCAAAGCCTCCTTCCCTTCTTCCCTTTCCAGCTCGCGCTGATTGGCAGTGAGTAGAGGGAGAGAAAGGGAGGCAGAACAAACAGACTCCCTCTCTCTGGAGCGGCGCTCATATGAAAGGCAATCGGGGCGAGGGGGACGAGTAGGGGGGGATGGGGAGTAGCCGGGGCTTTATGAGTGGACCGGCTTTGTTGAGGATGGGAAGGAGTGGGATGGGAGAGGATGGGAGGCCCCTCCTCTGGGCAGCTGTCCACTCACTGGGAAAGGGAGAAGGGGTGGCCAGAGGCCCCGCCCTCCCCCGCCTTTGGATGCGCAGGTTGGCAGGGCAGCGCGCAGCCCCCTCCAGCACCCGTCAACGGAGCCTCACGTGAAGGCGGCCTGAGCAGATTTCAGCCTACCAGTACCAGCCTGTAATTCTGTAAATAGCCGGCTATGGAGTGGGCTGTTTGAATATGTAGTTGGGGAGTTGGGGAAGGGCGAAAGGTTTAGGCAGGCGCCAAAAGGAAAGAGACTTTGTACTTTGGGAAGCTGTTCATGGACTTTGTGCTTTTCCCAAGTCGCCAGATGTTGACAGTTTCTTCATTTGGAGTAGCCCTTGCTGAGTTTACAGGCGTTGGATAGCTGAGCGTTTTTAAAATTCTATAAGCTCAGCGAGATAGGCTCTAATAGCAATACGAATTGATTCTAAAATTCTCGTGCAGAAGCTTAATTTGTGATAAGTTTTGCAGCATGGATGATAAAAAGATAGAAACAAAGCCGAGCTGCGAAGACGATGATCAGACCATCGAAGAGGACAAGGAGCGACAATCGGACCAGCCCATTGTTACCAAATTTATCAATGATTGTCAAAAACTAATAAACCTAAAAATGTTGAAGCGTCAGCAGCCAATCGAAGCATCGATCATCGTTCGCTCTTCAGATCCATCCAGCCAGGACTCCGATGAAGAGTTCCAGGATTGCTCTGAAGGTTCTGCCAAAAACTGGCATCTCTCAAAGAAATCACAAAATTGACGTTTGAGTACCGTTTCTGAATCGAGCCCCTTCTGGAGAAGTCATGGAGGGCGCCAGTAACGGCTTTTTGAGGCTGCGACCAACCTATCACCGCTCCAAGCTCAGTCTCTCTGAATCCACCGATTTCCTTCCGGTCCAATTTTCCCTCTCATTTCATTGCCAACTAAAATCGATCTGAGCAGCGATAATCGTCCGAAAACTAAAGCTTCGTTGTCAGATGGGGGAGAAGGGTGAGGAGGAGCTGGACATGAACCTGGAGCGAGAGATGAGTCTGGACGGGGAGGCGGAGTTTGCCTGCTTCCCCAGCTTCCATCCTTCCCTCAGTCATGCGCGCGAGAACATGGAGCTTTTCGCCAAAAAGGTCCGGCCTCCTGCTCTCCACCTCTCCACCTAGCCTCATCGCTCCCTGCAGATGTGGGAGGCGACCCATTTTACCAACCTCCCCGAGTGGATGCAGGACAACGACTTCCTCCACTCCGGACACCGCCCGCCCTTGCCTTCTTTCTCAGGTACCTCTTCTTTCCGAATGCCCAAAAATGGGACTAGGGTGGAGATGAGTTTGCAGCCTGCTTCAAATCCATCTTCCGCGTGCACACGGAGACGGGGAATATCTGGAGCCACATGCTGGGCTGCGTGGCCTTTATTGGCATTGCTGGCTGGTTCCTCACTAGGCCTGACGCTGAGATTCAGGCTACACTTCTCACTTGTCGGTTTGCCCTATTTCATGCTCCTCAGGTTGCAGGTGCAGGAGAAGCTGGTGTTCGCGGTCTTCTTTCTGGGTGCCATTCTCTGTTTAGGCTTCAGCAGCGCCTTTCACACCGTTCACTGCCACAGTCCACAGGTTGCACAGGCCACTTTCTGGGTGCCATTCTCTGTTTAGGCTTCAGCAGCGCCTTTCACACCGTTCACTGCCACAGTCCACAGGTTGCACAGGCCACTTTCTGGGTGCCATTCTCTGTTTAGGCTTCAGCAGCGCCTTTCACACCGTTCACTGCCACAGTCCACAGGTTGCACAGGCCACTTTCTGGGTGCCATTCTCTGTTTAGGCTTCAGCAGCGCCTTTCACACCGTTCACTGCCACAGTCCACAGGTTGCACAGGCCACTTTCTGGGTGCCATTCTCTGTTTAGGCTTCAGCAGCGCCTTTCACACCGTTCACTGCCACAGTCCACAGGTTGCACAGGCCACTTTCTGGGTGCCATTCTCTGTTTAGGCTTCAGCAGCGCCTTTCACACCGTTCACTGCCACAGTCCACAGGTTGCACAGGCCACTTTCTGGGTGCCATTCTCTGTTTAGGCTTCAGCAGCGCCTTTCACACCGTTCACTGCCACAGTCCACAGGTTGCACAGGCCACTTTCTGGGTGCCATTCTCTGTTTAGGCTTCAGCAGCGCCTTTCACACCGTTCACTGCCACAGTCCACAGGTTGCACAGGCCACTTTCTGGGTGCCATTCTCTGTTTAGGCTTCAGCAGCGCCTTTCACACCGTTCACTGCCACAGTCCACAGGTTGCACAGGCCACTTTCTGGGTGCCATTCTCTGTTTAGGCTTCAGCAGCGCCTTTCACACCGTTCACTGCCACAGTCCACAGGTTGCACAGGCCACTTTCTGGGTGCCATTCTCTGTTTAGGCTTCAGCAGCGCCTTTCACACCGTTCACTGCCACAGTCCACAGGTTGCACAGGCCACTTTCTGGGTGCCATTCTCTGTTTAGGCTTCAGCAGCGCCTTTCACACCGTTCACTGCCACAGTCCACAGGTTGCACAGGCCACTTTCTGGGTGCCATTCTCTGTTTAGGCTTCAGCAGCGCCTTTCACACCGTTCACTGCCACAGTCCACAGGTTGCACAGGCCACTTTCTGGGTGCCATTCTCTGTTTAGGCTTCAGCAGCGCCTTTCACACCGTTCACTGCCACAGTCCACAGGTTGCACAGGCCACTTTCTGGGTGCCATTCTCTGTTTAGGCTTCAGCAGCGCCTTTCACACCGTTCACTGCCACAGTCCACAGGTTGCACAGGCCACTTTCTGGGTGCCATTCTCTGTTTAGGCTTCAGCAGCGCCTTTCACACCGTTCACTGCCACAGTCCACAGGTTGCACAGGCCACTTTCTGGGTGCCATTCTCTGTTTAGGCTTCAGCAGCGCCTTTCACACCGTTCACTGCCACAGTCCACAGGTTGCACAGGCCACTTTCTGGGTGCCATTCTCTGTTTAGGCTTCAGCAGCGCCTTTCACACCGTTCACTGCCACAGTCCACAGGTTGCACAGGCCACTTTCTGGGTGCCATTCTCTGTTTAGGCTTCAGCAGCGCCTTTCACACCGTTCACTGCCACAGTCCACAGGTTGCACAGGCCACTTTCTGGGTGCCATTCTCTGTTTAGGCTTCAGCAGCGCCTTTCACACCGTTCACTGCCACAGTCCACAGGTTGCACAGGCCACTTTCTGGGTGCCATTCTCTGTTTAGGCTTCAGCAGCGCCTTTCACACCGTTCACTGCCACAGTCCACAGGTTGCACAGGCCACTTTCTGGGTGCCATTCTCTGTTTAGGCTTCAGCAGCGCCTTTCACACCGTTCACTGCCACAGTCCACAGGTTGCACAGGCCACTTTCTGGGTGCCATTCTCTGTTTAGGCTTCAGCAGCGCCTTTCACACCGTTCACTGCCACAGTCCACAGGTTGCACAGGCCACTTTCTGGGTGCCATTCTCTGTTTAGGCTTCAGCAGCGCCTTTCACACCGTTCACTGCCACAGTCCACAGGTTGCACAGGCCACTTTCTGGGTGCCATTCTCTGTTTAGGCTTCAGCAGCGCCTTTCACACCGTTCACTGCCACAGTCCACAGGTTGCACAGGCCACTTTCTGGGTGCCATTCTCTGTTTAGGCTTCAGCAGCGCCTTTCACACCGTTCACTGCCACAGTCCACAGGTTGCACAGGCCACTTTCTGGGTGCCATTCTCTGTTTAGGCTTCAGCAGCGCCTTTCACACCGTTCACTGCCACAGTCCACAGGTTGCACAGGCCACTTTCTGGGTGCCATTCTCTGTTTAGGCTTCAGCAGCGCCTTTCACACCGTTCACTGCCACAGTCCACAGGTTGCACAGGCCACTTTCTGGGTGCCATTCTCTGTTTAGGCTTCAGCAGCGCCTTTCACACCGTTCACTGCCACAGTCCACAGGTTGCACAGGCCACTTTCTGGGTGCCATTCTCTGTTTAGGCTTCAGCAGCGCCTTTCACACCGTTCACTGCCACAGTCCACAGGTTGCACAGGCCACTTTCTGGGTGCCATTCTCTGTTTAGGCTTCAGCAGCGCCTTTCACACCGTTCACTGCCACAGTCCACAGGTTGCACAGGCCACTTTCTGGGTGCCATTCTCTGTTTAGGCTTCAGCAGCGCCTTTCACACCGTTCACTGCCACAGTCCACAGGTTGCACAGGCCACTTTCTGGGTGCCATTCTCTGTTTAGGCTTCAGCAGCGCCTTTCACACCGTTCACTGCCACAGTCCACAGGTTGCACAGGCCACTTTCTGGGTGCCATTCTCTGTTTAGGCTTCAGCAGCGCCTTTCACACCGTTCACTGCCACAGTCCACAGGTTGCACAGGCCACTTTCTGGGTGCCATTCTCTGTTTAGGCTTCAGCAGCGCCTTTCACACCGTTCACTGCCACAGTCCACAGGTTGCACAGGCCACTTTCTGGGTGCCATTCTCTGTTTAGGCTTCAGCAGCGCCTTTCACACCGTTCACTGCCACAGTCCACAGGTTGCACAGGCCACTTTCTGGGTGCCATTCTCTGTTTAGGCTTCAGCAGCGCCTTTCACACCGTTCACTGCCACAGTCCACAGGTTGCACAGGCCACTTTCTGGGTGCCATTCTCTGTTTAGGCTTCAGCAGCGCCTTTCACACCGTTCACTGCCACAGTCCACAGGTTGCACAGGCCACTTTCTGGGTGCCATTCTCTGTTTAGGCTTCAGCAGCGCCTTTCACACCGTTCACTGCCACAGTCCACAGGTTGCACAGGCCACTTTCTGGGTGCCATTCTCTGTTTAGGCTTCAGCAGCGCCTTTCACACCGTTCACTGCCACAGTCCACAGGTTGCACAGGCCACTTTCTGGGTGCCATTCTCTGTTTAGGCTTCAGCAGCGCCTTTCACACCGTTCACTGCCACAGTCCACAGGTTGCACAGGCCACTTTCTGGGTGCCATTCTCTGTTTAGGCTTCAGCAGCGCCTTTCACACCGTTCACTGCCACAGTCCACAGGTTGCACAGGCCACTTTCTGGGTGCCATTCTCTGTTTAGGCTTCAGCAGCGCCTTTCACACCGTTCACTGCCACAGTCCACAGGTTGCACAGGCCACTTTCTGGGTGCCATTCTCTGTTTAGGCTTCAGCAGCGCCTTTCACACCGTTCACTGCCACAGTCCACAGGTTGCACAGGCCACTTTCTGGGTGCCATTCTCTGTTTAGGCTTCAGCAGCGCCTTTCACACCGTTCACTGCCACAGTCCACAGGTTGCACAGGCCACTTTCTGGGTGCCATTCTCTGTTTAGGCTTCAGCAGCGCCTTTCACACCGTTCACTGCCACAGTCCACAGGTTGCACAGGCCACTTTCTGGGTGCCATTCTCTGTTTAGGCTTCAGCAGCGCCTTTCACACCGTTCACTGCCACAGTCCACAGGTTGCACAGGCCACTTTCTGGGTGCCATTCTCTGTTTAGGCTTCAGCAGCGCCTTTCACACCGTTCACTGCCACAGTCCACAGGTTGCACAGGCCACTTTCTGGGTGCCATTCTCTGTTTAGGCTTCAGCAGCGCCTTTCACACCGTTCACTGCCACAGTCCACAGGTTGCACAGGCCACTTTCTGGGTGCCATTCTCTGTTTAGGCTTCAGCAGCGCCTTTCACACCGTTCACTGCCACAGTCCACAGGTTGCACAGGCCA
>JASANA010001258.1:0-24120 GCA_030248095.1 Ptycholaimellus sp. GST1_10
TCTTCCTTTTATTTGGGGTAGTAAATGATGATCAATAAATGTGAAGTAAAACATTCGAAGCCTTGTCTTTTTTGCAATTTCTTTCAACAAGCGACAGTACACCGCAACTCTTTTTTCTCCACTTCTACGCTACACATACTGCTATTGTACATTGTGCAGAGCTGGCATGGCATCTTTTTATACTACAGTGGCAGCCGCAGCAGCAGAGGGGGAGACGGATGGCGAACAATTCTCGTATGCTGAGAGAATTGAGCAGATTAAACTGATGCTCTTCAAAGAGGGTGTCTTGCTACCAATCCTTAAACAACCGGACCCTTTGGAAAACATAGTAATCTGGCCTCATAATGAATATGCTATAAGTCAGATAGAACGAAGTCACCCCATATACCTACCCAGTGAACTTGTTTCACTCCTCACTGCAAAATCTCAAAGAACCTGCAGCATTCCTTTGTCGCATGAAATTGGTTGTTTGTCAAAAAATCGACTCACTGGAAAATGTCCTCTCAAGATTAGCCTAATGGTTAGCAGTGGTCTAGTGATTGCACGATTGACTTTTTGCTAATTTTTTGCAGAAAATGGACTGTGTGCATGCAACGACATTTGTCAGTCAGCTTCGTCACATGAACAAACGGGACTTGTTGAAAATTTCACCTGTACTCATGGCTGCTACCGTCTCCTACAACCAAATCTGCTGGAAAGCCACTGGTCTTCGCTACTGTAATCTGGAAGTTGACGACATAAGGCTATACAGAAACCCAATGCGTATATGGGTTTTTTTCCGCTTCTGCTGTGTGTGCTGCCAGTGTATTGCTGTATTGCAGTTGCTAAGGACAGATCTAGACGTTTTTCGTGTCTCCTACCTACTCACAGCACCAGAAATCTTACCTTCAACTGATAAGCATTCACCATCCAATCACATTAATGCAAAGCGAGCACTTGATTGTTGTTTTGGTGGTTTATTTGTGGCTTCCAATCATGCAACAATTTACAGTTATGTCCTTGTAACTGACTATGACACTAGCGTCATTTTTGTTGATGATGCTCCGTACATACTTTTTCACACATCTGACGCTTTGTTTCCCGAAAAGTAAAACATTTCAACCTCGTGTCTTGCATCAACCTCTTACGTCAGCAGATCTAAAAATCTGCAAAAATCTTTCTCTCCTTGTCCTGGCTTTTTTTGTTATTAATATTCTTTTTTGACAGAATGGATGCTGTTGAAACTCAGGCAGCTGTTGAAAGTCTTACCTGGGAGCAGCTAAAGAAACAGCTGCTGGACGATCTTGATTTAAGCGACACCGAAGAGCTGGAAGACGGGGAGCTACAGCCTGCGCAGGCTGTAGCAAATCTACCAATGGAAACTGGCGAACAGCTGGACAAGTTGCTCATGCCTCCCCCAGCCCAGCCACCGCCACTTCCACCAAGCCGACTTCCCATTCAAACAGTCCCCAATCGTAAGTCACACTGTTTTTAGTAAAACTAAAGACCGTTTTCCATTTTTCAGCTCCACCCCAGCCGCCAGTGCCACGTCAGACTATAATACTTGCCTCTCCACCACGCAGAGGAAGAGGACGAGGGACTCGACGCCATCTCTTCAAAAAAAACACAACTGCAACAACTACCAACGCCAACGCTACTGCTGCTGCTGGAGAAAGTGATGGAAAGTCAAGCTCAGGAAAGGCACCGGCACCAAAGCTGATGCGACAATCTACCATCAGATCAGCGGCACCAGCTGGAGAATATCCTCGTCACATACCACGCCGCCCAACTCCCATTCCTACAAGTCGTGTGCCTTTACCAAAGTCACCACCGCAAAGCTCACGGTATGTGTGTGTGTGTGTGCGTGTGCGTGTCAATATTGACAAATGACTTTTTTGAAGGCTTATGTCTGTTGACGAGGAGGAAGGTGGCGAGGCTGAGACTGGAGAACAACTGTCAACTTCTCCCACTTCCACTAAATCGCTTGTCCCCTATCGCTCAAGCTCTACTTCTGATGCAGACGGCGAAGACGATGATGATAATGATGATAGCTTTGCATTGGAAAGTGATGACAGTAAACCGCCATGGAGTGTTGATGTCAACATTTCAGCGGTTGACTGTGAAACTCTTCTAAAACTGAAGATGGTTTCACTTAAAAACTGGTTATTTGTTTTTGAAAAGTAAAACATTTAACTGCCGACTCCTTGATCATCCTGTACTCCTTGTGCTTGCACCTACAAGCCCCAATCAATCCATGCGGCAAGGATAACAACTTTGTTAACCGACTGTTTTGCAGATAGCTGCAGGCTTTCGTGAATCAAAATAATGTCGGAAGAATGGAATGAACCAGTCAGTCCCAGGATATTCCCAGCGATCCTGAAAATAAACCACACAAGCTGGACGTCGCTTCTGTTGCCATGGAGAAACGCCAGGAAAACCTTACGTGCCGCTGCTGAGCGAATGGCTGAACAGGGCGATCGTGTTCGCATCGTCAACTTCTTCAAAACGAAGAAGACAATCTACGAGCTCACAGGTGAACTCACACAGCAAAAAACTGGTCTCTCATTTCCTCTGATCTTTTTTTCTAAGGCTACCACGTTCAAAAGATGAGCTTCAGCGGCTCATCCCTGGACATCAACCAGGAGAAGTTTGGCTGGGCCATTTCCCATGCACTTCGAAAGGTATATATATGCAAATATATATAGAAAAACTGATCAAGTTGCTTTACAGGCACGGGAGGGGCTCCTAGGCGACGAGTTTGAGTCTGCCTGTGCTGCGATCTATTAAAGGCACCGTGGCGCAGAAGCTGACCTACAAAAAGTGTCGAGGGCCAGTGAAAGCTCTCAACCATGATCAGTGTAGGGTCTTTGTGCTGAAACAGTATGGCTCCTCTGCCGAAAACCGCAACACTGTCTCCTACACTACCTGCGTCTATGATAACGACACCTGTGTGCTTGTTGACGACAATCTGAACGCTCTTCAGATTGATCGCAAGATCCTGATGGCGTACCTCCCAAAACCCAAGAACGGTCACTAACAGCATGCTTTTTTTTCATACTATTCTTCTTATTCCTTTGTTTTACTTTTTCATGCCTTGCTTTCTTTGATTGTTCCTTTTGTTGACTGGCTTGCAAATGGATTGGATGTGCGCACATTCTTTTTCCAAAATAAAACAAAAACAACCAAATGAAATCTAATCGCATATCGCACACACAAAAAAACGTATAGAACACTTTACACATCAATCGCTTCTGAAAGGGGGATCCATTCAGTATAGTCAGATGGCCAACCGTGAAAATTGACAAGAACCTCTTTTTTCTTATCTTGTGTACGATGTTCGAGAATTTTAGATGGTCGCTTTACATCCGGGTCCCATCTAACCTCTTGAAGATGATGGGCATAGAATGCTCCCTTAATTACTTTTCCTGTCAGATCCTCAACAATGGCCATAGGAATTGATGAATTCCCGTGTGTATGTTTTATCACCTTAAACACCTCCAGAGTCCAGGTACCTGTTGACTCTTTGGCAAAGGTTGTTCGAATTTGATTGAGACGAACAAAACTTCCAACTGGGGGAAGCTTAGCTGGGTCTGATTTAGATTTGACTCGTTTGGGGAGAACTGTTGGATCGTTTATGAGATCTAGTGGGCGAGCTCTAGTTGTACTGTGAATTCTGTTGTTGTAATTGTGGACAAACTGTGGTAGAAATTCCAGCCACCGTGTCTCATTGGTAACATGGAAAAATCGACCCATATCTAGACGTATGGTGCGAATAAGTCTTTCCACCCCTGGTGCTTTAACCGTTGAAGTAGTTGTGTAATTCTTTAGACTATGTGATTTAAGCCAAGCTTGCATTTTCCCAGACATAAATCCGCCTTCACGGTCCCAGTAAATGGTGTAAATCTCAAACGGTATAGACTCCATCATTGACATCAGAGCATCTACAACCGTATCAGCTTTTCGATTCTTCAGCGGCCATGCTGAAACAAACTTGGAGTATGTATCGTATGCTAGAAGGATATATTTGTAGCCATCGTTTTTTCGCCAAATTTTATCCATAACCATTATATCAACCTGAACAAATTGACCTGGAAAATAGGCAGTTTTTTGGTTGTCTGGATATCTCTTTCGTGCTGAGCGAAATCCTAAATAAACAGGGTCAGACTTGAGAAATTCTTTTACGTCCTGAAAGCTTATTTTTTCGCCCCCCTTGCTACTGCGGACACTCTCGTAGAGCGCTTTAGGGCCTCGGAAGGCTCCTTCTTTTGACGGGTCGTGGTAGACTCTTTGAAGGAGTAGAGATTTTTCCACGGGTAGGTTAGATTGAGCAGGTGGTTGCGAAACTTTGTTATGCCATTCTTCTGTAGCCATTCCTTAATGTCCTGCGGGAGATCTCCTTGTTGAAATGGAACTGACACAAGACGTAGAAAATCGGCTATGTGAAAGTTGTACACTTTCCCCTCTAGTTTAAGTAGCCCTTTATCGCTAACCTCAAACGAGCCTGTTGCCTTTAGCTTGGTTAGAATATTTTCCGCAGCTGTCCTGTATGATGGTGGAACTTTTGACAGGTAGCGAGATTTTTCCAGTCCAGGTTTTGGCGGCTCTTCTTTTTTTGTTTTAGGCTCTTCAACCTCCACCGGATCTCCAATTGTAAGTGAAGGTGGGGAAGGTGGTGTAGTTTCCTCTGATTCTTCAACAACTAGTTTTTCACCGTTGGCAGTTTCAACCTCTTCCGTCGGTTTTTCCTCTTCAATTGGCAGTGGCGGTTCAACAGCGGTCTTTTCTACCTCCTCCACCTCTCTCTCCTCAGGCTGTGAGAGAGGTGTTGAGGTTTCTTCAACTGCCGTATGCTCTGCTGTTGTTGTTGGTTGTGAACAATTTAGAGCCTTGAAAGTGTCTTCTGAAATCACGACCCAGCGAGTGCAATTTTCGGACATGAGGCTGCTATATTGCGAACTAGTGATGGATTGTCAAAGAGAGTTTTTTTCTTCCGACTTAATCAGATGTCTTCTTATTCACCAGATTGAAGACCAGCTCAGAGTGAGCATTGAAGTAATTCTTCTGAATAGGTGTATAAGATAGAGCTCCTGTAATTACAATATTGTATAGAATGTTAACCAGTGATTTGGTAATCTCTAGCTGATTGGATTCTTTGTTAATCAGCTGCTTTATTTGCTTATTTGTTAGCGTAGCTATGCTTGTAATTTCTGGAATGGAACAACCATCCATAATGAAATAATGCATTTCATTTTCAACTAACTTATATAGATTTTTCTAGAGCAGCTAAAAAGGTATATAAGAAGAACGTGATAGAGGATATTATCATACACTGTGTGTACATTATCAAAAATGACTGTCCATATCATAACCATTCACGCTGTTGCTGAAGCAGCACAACAACAACAACAACAGACTCGAGCTAAACGGCAAGTTGTTGACCGTTCTGACACAACAACAACAACTACAGAAGGAACAACAACAAGTGGGATTGATATGAGAAATAACGATGACTATGATGATTACAATGATCCAAATGACCCTGATTATGTACCAGATGAGGATGATGAGGATGAGGAAACGGGTGAAACAGGGATTGATGTAGGTGAAGCTAGTGAAGCTGGTGAGGGGGGTGGTGAAGCTGGTGAGGAAGATGGTGAGGCTGGTGAGGAAGGTGGTGAGGTTGAAGCTGGTGGGGAAGTTGCTGAGGAAGTTGAAGCTCGAGCTGAGTCACCTCCTCCTCCACCACAACGCTATGAACTTATACCAATCATGTCAACAAGAATTTCAAATAAGTTTGATGATGTGATTCCAACACCAGCTCATGAAACCTTTGGAATTATTAACCACAGTAGCGGCAAGCGTGCAAGCATCATTTACACTATTCCAAATGCACTCCACTTTACTGAACCCTACTGTGTTCGCATCATTGCCATATATCAACGACCTAAGCGTTCAGTATGGATATCAGCAGACTTTGTGAAAAATCAAATGTTCAACTCAAAAGAATATAAATACCTAGGGACAAGCATGGCTGTAGCCATAAATCCATGGGTTCCACTAGAATCGCATATATTCCCGTCAACTGGAACCATCGATCTAGCAAACTGCGACCGCTCTTCTTCACTTACAGCTGCTACACTGAAAGAAATTGCAATTGTGCTTGAACTTCAACCTACACGTTGGATAGCTGGCAGTAAAATTACATCTACTGAACATGGAGGAACCTAAAGCTGTCCTAGACAAATTTGAACCCCGTCTTCAGCTTCAAAATCATGCCCTTTTTATTGGTGCCTCCCAATCTGGTAAAACAATGCTTATGTTTAATCTAATCTGCAAGCCGCAACTGTTTACACTTAAACCAGTTCGAATACTATTTTACTATGATCAGTTTCAGGATAAATATCTAATGGCCTAAAAAATGCTTGCTAATAATCATGGAATCAATCTCCTTCTCTACAAGGGGTTTCCAAACATTAGTCTAGATGACATAGAAAAACTAGACGGACAATCACTTATGCTTGTTGATGATTTTTCAGAACAAGCATCCTCCAGTAAAGAACTTGCGCGAATAGCAACCAATGGACGTCATAAAAATCTTAGTCTATGGATAGTTCTTCATTCACTTTTCAACAAAAGTGCAGAATCGCGAACCATTTGTCAGAATGTGCGTTGGTTTTTCTTTCTCCCATCTCTGCGTCTTGAATCTCAACTTCGTATATTTGGCTCTCAGCTAGGTCTAAAATCACAACTACTCTATGCGTTTAGAAAATGTCAAGAAGATGAGGATCGAAATAATCGCTACATTGTAGTTGACACTGGCCCGCTGACACCAGCCATTATGCGAATTCGATCAAAAATACATGATCCCATTACACAGTACAGTTATTCAGAGTAGTAGTAGACAGCTAAGCAGTCAAAAACTATATAAGGGGCTGTAATCTATTCATTTTACTATCAAACGCTAATGGCATTTGTAACTCGTCCAGCAAATATTCCATCTGATTTTGGCTTTTCTACCAATACTAGTGCTCCGAGTACAAGTAGTGGTGGAAAGGCTAAAAAGAGTGGGGGTGGAAAGAAAAAGACCACTCAAAAAAAGAAGGCTACCAGCACTAAGAACCCGCCAACCAAAAAGGCACCCACTGGTAAGGAACGAACTCTACCATGGAAGAAATAAATCCAGTCCGCTACAATTCTGACAATATTCAGGATGTTGAAAAGGAAGTCAGTTATGTGGTGAAGCAGACCAAAAACCAAGGTCTGAATGACACTGCTACTTTCACCTACGTCTTTGAGCCCAACCCTCATGACTATACAGATCTTCGAACAATAACCTATGAGGTTTTTCTAGAGATCCGAAAAGCAAACAACTACCGAGCCACTGATCTAGCTGACAAGAACATCTGGCTAGACATTCAAGGCATGCATTCGCTTTTCATGGGAGTTGAGGTGAAATTTAACGATCATGTGGCTAGCACTATGAATTTCTATCCCTATGCCGTTGCCATTGCACGGGCTCTAGGGACAGGAAAGAAAATCCGTGATGGGGTTTGGTCTGACCTGGATGGATCCTGGAATCCTGGAGACAATGCCAAATCAGACATGGCTGGTGTAGCTGTACCTGCAATCCCAAAATTTAGAACTGAAGTAGCACGGATCAAAAACGTTGTCCGTTTTCGAGGTCGTCTATACTCGGATGTACTCATGAGTGCACGTCAATACCTTCCGCCAAACGTCCAGCTCAGTCTTACTTTCCGTCGAGCACTGGATACCTTTTCGCTTGTTTCAAACGACAAGGAGTCTGCGAAAAACTACAAACCATACCTCCATTCCTGTTCAGTCTATGTAGAGCGAATCCCACTCTCTCCGCGGGTAACTGGTTCGCTCGCAAACATTTCCGGGATCACCTACAACAAACTAGATATGCGAATGGTAACAATTCCAAGGGGTCAAAACATCTACCCCTGGCTCAACTGTCTCAATCACGCAGACCTTCCAAACCGACTGTACGTAGCTTTTGTAGCCGCAAATTCCCTCTATGGAGATCTACACCGACTGAGTACACACTTTGAAACGGCAAATCTCACACGGATGAACTTCCGACTCAATGGCCGAGTTCTGATGGTGCAGCCAATTGTAACACGCTTCCCGCTCGGAGCCACCGGTGAACTGGAGCTTCCTCAAGCTGATGGGCGCGAAGGGTTTCTGACAATTGTAAGCGTTCTAAATCAGATCAGTGACCAGCTGTCACCTCTTCGAATCAGCTACAAGGATTGGATGTGCGGTCGAACAATCTATGCTGTGGAGTTTGGAAAGTGTGGCCAGAAAAGCGGAGAGCGTGGCTGCGTGGATCTAGAACTGGAGTTTGGAGAAGAGGGCGTGCCTTTTGAAATGTGTGCAATGCTGTTCACTGAAAAAACAGCGATTGCGCATATATAAGGCTTGCACTTTACCTAATTTTATACCATAAAACATATGTTTCAATAATGTATGAAGCAAGTAAACTACGTGACTCTGCTTGTTTTGAGCTTTTCAAGCAAGGGTTCAAACTAGCTGCAACACTAATTATTGCATTTTCACTCATTGGACTTAATGTTAATATTGTTCAGCTAATAAAATGTCTTTCGCTGAACGCTAGTACAGGCTCTAAATTCATTTCAAACCCCTTTTCAATAGAAGATCTATTTCCCATAAAGCAAAGGGATGCTCCGCTACCAATGGTTGAAACTTCAACAGTGTCTGTGAATCATATTAAAAATTGGACATATTGCAAGCTGAAGCTTGTAAACAATAGTAGGCCTGAAATTGTACTCAACCTCTGCAAACAACATTCTTCCATTGGACTTCTAGAGTTCTATGTAAACAGTAATCTGTTTAAGTCTTACTCTTCCAAAGACGCTGAAAATATCAGACTCTGGCTAAAGTCTTGTCTGTTTCAACAGTGTCCAAAGGTTGCATGGACTAGTGATCGTTGTGCCTATGTTGCTTTCTATGGTGATAACCAAATTTGCCTCAGTGATTCACAGGATATTGTTTACCTTCGTCTTGCTAATATTAAATTTTCACGAAATGATGCGATTGATGTTATTGAATTCATTGTTCATGAATAAAGAAAAAAACTGTTTTTTTGAAAAAATATAATTACACAACAATGCAAATAATTACGCAATAAATACAATATTATAATTACATGTAACTTACACTTACAATACATGCTGGGCAAAGACTGGGGCGGGGCGGTGCAACAGGGAAGACTACAGTAGTCGCATCACTCTAGGTTGTTATACCCCGGGGGAGATGATCGAGGATTCTGGCGGCCAAAAGATCAACCTGCTGGACTTCCATGAGGGTGTCAACATAGACTTCTATGGCTACAGACAGAGTCACCAGATGGGCGTCTCTGTGCGCAACAGCAAGGCAACACGTCTGGGAGATTGACGCGGCGCTCTGCAGCGAACGATTCCTAAACGAGCTGTTGGAGAGTGCAAAGAGTCTCAAGTGGCTGTCCATTGCCTTTCCAAGGAGCCCCGACGTGGAGTACGTTCCCGAGATTGACCGCTCTGGACTGGCAGCTGTTGTCACGCCACTGATTGGACTCCCTTACAGAAGAGACTATGTGCGCTTTGTCAGCAAGGCAATACGTTTGGGAGATTGACGCGGCGCTCTGCAGTGAACGATTCCTAAACGAGCTGCTGGCTGAGTGCACAGAGTCCCAGTTGGCTGCCTTACAACGTAAGGTCCAATTCTTCCTGCTATATTCCAATGTCGCTCGCTTTCAGCTCGCGACATTGAAAAATACCAGAAAGAATTGGACTCCCTTTTTAAAACTTTGAAGTTCCGTAACACAGGGTGACCCCCAAAATTTTTTAAGTTACTTTTAAAATTCCCGCCAAAATTTTGAATCTTCCCACAAAAATGTAGGGTATGTCCACAAAATTGTTCACATTTCCCGCCAAAATTTTGAATCTTCCCACAAAAATGTAGGGTATGTCCACAAAAATGTTCAAAATTCCCGCCAAAATTTTGAATCTTCCCACAAAAATGTAGGGTATGTCCACAAAATTATTCACATTTCCCGCCAAAATTTTGAATCTTCCCACAAAAATGTAGGGTATGCCCACAAAAATGTAGGGTATGTCCACAAATTTTTTGTTACAGTAACCGTGACCCCATGCCCACCCAAAACAGCCTACTCCTTGTGTGACCTAAATCGGGATCTACGCCTAGACCTGAATCGGGATCTACCTCTAGACCTAAATCGGGATCTACACTTAGACCTGAATTGGGATCTACACTTAGACCTGAATAGGGACCTACACCTAGACCTAAATCGGGATCTACAGCTAGACCTGAAACGGGATCTACAGCTAGACCTGAAACGGGATCTACACCTAGACCTGAATAGGGACCTACACCTAGACCTGGAATAACTTCTCAAACCCCGGCTATAATACCTCTAGATGAGCTTTTTCACAGAAATGAATCAGATGTAATAATTCCTAAAACTTATTCAGATGAATTAATAAATCAAATGATGTTCAGGCATTCTATCCGTCTGATATAAAAATAGGGGACCTTGAAATTGCCGTTATTGTAACTCTAGCGCCAGTAAATCGGGTAAAAATGGAAGAGCCTAAAGCTTTTGTTGATGCAGATTTAAGACTACAATTACCTAACCATTTTTCAATTGTTGGCGCAAGCCAATCAGGGAAAAGTACTTTGGCTTTCAACTTGATATCTAACCCCCACATTTTAACCCAAAGCCGTCAAGAGTAATATTCTGGTATGACCAATATCAGGAATTATATACAACACTTAAACAAAAATTAAAAGAAAATAATATTGAATTATTGTTGTATAAAGGATTTAACAAAGATTTTTCATTAGATCAATATGAAAAACAATCAAGCCAGACCATTTTATTAATTGATGATTTTTCGGAAGAAACAATTTCAAGCCCTACAATAGTGGGCGACTAATGGGCGGCATAAAAATCTTTCTTTATATAATTTTTTTCTACCTTCTTTAAGACTTGAATCGCAATTGAGAACTTTGGGATCACAACTAGGTTTAAAAAAGGAGTTGGTAGCTGCTTTCAACCACTGTGTAAATTTTTCAACTGATAATTCCAATTCATTTGTAATACAAATAAGCTACTGTCACCTCCACTGGCTGGTCTGGAGGCAGTTGAGGAGTCTCTCCTTGCCTCTTCCTTGGTCTCCTCCTCCTCGACAACTGGCGAGAGTGAGGCAGGCTGGACTGAAGGGGCTGGTGAGAGTGGAGGAGGTTCCTTTTGGGTAGCAGGAGGTTGCTGGGTGCCCAATTGGGCTGCTTGGTCCTCCAGGGCTGCTGCTGGCTGGTGTTGCAGCTTCTCCTGCAGTCGGCGTCCAGTCTCGAGGGCAAGGGGGTCCAAGTTGGGGGACTTTGGAAGGGTCTCTCCCAAACTTGCCACCTTCAAAGGAAGGGAAGACGAGCGTAGCCCCTTCCCGGCCGGCGCGGGACGCTTGCGCTGAATGTCTACTCCAAGGGTGGGTAGACCTTCCAGCTCCAGCAGTTCCTTGTAGACCTTCTTGAGTTCCAGGGAGATGGCAGGACTGAAGTTGTTCTGCCAGAAGCCAAACAGACGCTCATGCGAGGTCTCTGGCTTTGACTGGAGTCTCTCCAGGAAGCTTGGCTGGGTCTCCTCTTGCTGAGCTTCGCAGGTGGCACAGAGGTGACCTGTGGGATGCTCAGCAATCAGAGCCATGCCTTGGGCGAAGGCGTCCACCAGTTCCCCCGTGCGCAGCTTGGACAGGGCCTCCGCTGGCAGGAGGCAGCGGAGGCAGGTGAAGTTGCCGCACTCCATGGTCCAACAGACTGCTGCATTGGAGAACTGTTTGAGGGGCTTGTTGCATCCAAGGCACTTGAATGAGGAAGCCCTCCCCTTTTTGGCCACAGTGATGCAGCCTTCCCTCACTTTGATGCGAGTCATCGTGAAGGAGTGTTGATGTCAGTGCTTTCAAACTGGATTTTTGCTGTCTGCAAACCAGTTGACCATTAAGCAGTGACTGACTGGAGCTCGCGATGGGTGGCGCGTCTAGCGGAGGCTGAGTGAAATCTTTTAACCATAATAAAAATGGAATTTCTCACAAATATGTGGCGTTTTCTTTAAAAGAAAATTAATTCTTTTTTGCCAACATTGTGAGATTACCACTTCTAAAATAGTTTTTTCAAAAAAGATTCACTAAATTAATTCTGACAATTAATTGACAGAATTTATTCCTTTTTTGAGTGGGTTTTCATTAATCCAGAGATTTTCCGATTTTTTCATGAGTTGAGGACTACTTTCATGTGTCCTACTATCATGTGTATCAGAGCCTCTCTGGACTTAGAAATTTTTCCACTCTCCATGGGCAGTCTTGATTCGAGAGTTCGATTCCTGGCTGGGTTCTTCTTTTTTCTTCTTTCCGGGGGGGTGGTTTTGCGGCCTCTTGGGGGGTGCCCGCGGGAGGTTGGGACCTCTCCAGGGGGCGATCGCGGGGGGTCTTGGGGGGTTCCACTTGGGGAACCGCGGGAGGGAAGGGAGGCCCTGGAGAAGCTCGGGGGGCAGCCATGGGGCAACCGGGAGGATGGGGAAGGTTGGGGGGGAGGGGATATATGTGGAGGGAAAAAAAAAAAAGCCCCCCAAGAAAAGAAGAATAAACGACAAGAAGAAAACAATTTCTCATCAAGCAGCCTCCTTTTAGGGCCTTCCTTTTCCAAAAAGGGTTCCCCTGCAAATTTTCCTATTTGCTAACCCTAACCCATTCCCCTATTTCCCCCTTTTACGGGTTTTTCTTCTTTAGGAGAAAAATATCTTTATCTCCCCTATAAAACACAGCGAAACGGAATCTCAAAAAGGAAAAGAAAAAAAAAACGGAGAATTTAATTAAAAAAAAAAAAAAATTATAATGATTTTTTGATCTGCTTCAATTGACTGATTTCTGTTGACTGTTATAGGTCTAGAAATTCATGAGATTTCCGATGGTATGTTCAGTTTTTCAAAGTTTGAAATAAAATTTGTTGAAATTGAGGTTCAAAGTGTCGCGGCGCGTCCGCTCCAAAATATTTTTGGAGCGGACGTGCCGCGGAGTTGCAAGGGAGTGATTTTTTGATTTGCTTTGATTGACTATTTTCTAATGAATGTTCTAGGTCTAGAAAATCATGAGATTTTTGATGGTTTGCTCAGTTTTTCAAAGTGTTCAACAAATTTTTTAGAAACTGAGCCATAACTGAACCCACCCAAAACAGGTTGCAGTGCGTCTGGTTGGACCAGATGCGCCGCGTAGTTGCAAGGAAGCGGTTTTTTGATATACTGCGTTTGAGGATGTCCAACGGCTGTTCTAGGTGTAGAAATTCAGGAGATTTTAGATAGTGTTCTCAGTTTCTCAAAACTTTCAACAAAA
Source organism: Ptycholaimellus sp. GST1_10 (assembly GCA_030248095.1). Classification (NCBI taxonomy): domain Eukaryota; kingdom Metazoa; phylum Nematoda; class Chromadorea; order Chromadorida; family Chromadoridae; genus Ptycholaimellus; species Ptycholaimellus sp. GST1_10. The sequence continues at coordinate 13,404 of JASANA010001258.1, forward strand.
TTTCTAGAAAATGAGGTTCAAATGGTCGCGGCGCGTCCGCTCCAAAAAATTTTGGGAGCGGACGCGCCGCGGAGTTGCAAGGAAGTGAATTTTTGATCTGCTTCGATTGACTTATTTCTAATGACTGTTCAAGGTCAAGAATATCATGAGATTTTCGACGGTATGCTCAGTTTTTCAAAGAATTCAACATTTTTTTTAGAAATTGAGTCAAAACTGAACCCACCCAAAACAGGTCGCGGTGCGTCTGGTTGGACCAGACGCGCCGCGTAGTTGCAAGTTAGCGAATTTTTGATATACTGCGTTTAAGGAAGGTCTAATGGCTGTTTTAGGTGAAAAAATTCATGAGATTTTCGGTAGTGTTCTCAGTTATTCAAAGTTTTAAGCAAAATTTCTAGAAAATGAGGTTCAAATGGTCGCGGCGCGTCCGCTCTAAAAAAATTTGGGAGCGGACGCGCCGCGGAGTTGCAAGGATGTGAATTTTCGATCTGCTTCGATTGACTGATTTCTAATGACTGTTCTAGGTCAAGAATGTCATGAGATTTTCGATAGGGGTCCTTATATGCTCCGCTTTTAAACCCATTTTTTTTAAAAACAGCCCAAAGGTCTGCGAACGCGCGATCTGGATGAACCAGACGCGCCGCGTAGTTGCAAGTCATTCCAGACGACCAACCCGCTAAGTCCATGACCAAGCCTTGCCAGTGGACGGTTAACCCGCTAAACCCACGGTCAAGCCTTGCCAGTGGACGGCCAACCCGCTAAACCCATGGCCAAGCCTTGCCAGTGGACGGCCAACCCGCTAAACCCATGGCCAAGCCTTGCCAGTGGACGGCCAACCCGCTAAACCCATGGCCAAGCCTTGCCAGTGGACGGCCAACCCGCTAAACCCATGGCCAAGCCTTGCCAGTGGACGGCCAACCCGCTAAACCCATGACCAAGCCTTGCCAGTTGACGGTCAACCCGCTAAACCCATGGCCAAGCCTTGCAAGTGGACGGCCAACCCGCTAAACCCATGGCCAATGAAAAGTTTGTTTTCTTGGGTTTTATGGGACATGGCATACATTTTTAACAATCCTTTTTAATTTTCGAGCAAACCTTGTACTAAGATGTCTTTAAAACGCACTAAAACGCAAAATAGCTCTTTAACAACTCCGCGGCGTGAGCGCGCGGGCGGACACGCCGCGAGCAAGGCAGCAATACCCAACAAATTTAAAATTTTGTTCTCCAGGGTTTTATGGCCAATAGTTGGAGCGCTACAAGTTCCATTATGCCTAGAATAATGCTTTTTTAGACATTTTGGGTTCTTCTTTTGATCAAGGCAAAATCTGATGCATGGAATGTGGTCACATTGGGCACCAATGTGAAGCTCCTTGACCGGGGTTGTCCAAAAAGGAAGGATTTAATCAAAAAACAACAAAACGCTGGCGCGATAAGAGCTCCATTGCCCCTAGGGCAAAATACGATGCATGGAATGGGTCACATGGGCACCAATGGAAGCTCTGATCCGGGTGTCAAAAAGTAGATTATGCATATAACAGCCATAGGAGAACGCAACCATAAATAATGATTTTTTAGACCTTTGGGTTCTTCTTCTGATCAAGGCAAAATCTGATGCATGGAATGTGGTCACACTGGGCACCAATGTGAAGCTCTTGATCGAATCAAAAATGTATGATTTTATGCATATAACAGCAATAATTGGTGCGCTACAAGTTTCATTATGCCCAGAATAATGATTTTTAGACATTTTGGGTTCTTCCTATGATTAAGGCAAAGTCTGGTGCATGGAATGTGGTCACACTGGGCACCAATGTGAAGCTCTTGATCCGGGTTGTTCAAAAATGTAGCATAGGAAAGGCCAATTTTGTGAATTAAAAAAAGCGCCAAAAATCCTGGTTTGATTGGCCGCATTAGGCCGCTCATAGAGGTTGAGTATCATTAAAAACTAGGTTTTAAGCCAAAAAAATTGAAAAATCGAACCGCTCCTAACCGCGCAGCCCAAAATGTGACTGCTCCCTACATTACGACTTGCTCATATGGTTGATGTGTTAGTTATATTATTAATAATCAAATTTCAATGTAATCGGGTTAGCTTTTGGTTGTGTCTAATTCATGCAAAAAAAATTATCACCAAATAATATTCAAAGGCGCGCTGCCCCTCTGCATCCTCGCCGCTGTCCGCTCAGCCTTCCCCAGCCCAAATGGCCTCTCCACTGTAATTCAGCCCGCTCTTGAGCTCGATAACCACCCTGCTCCCTATTGACGACCATCTTGCTTTTCTACTCACTTTATCCATATTTCATTTTGTGCATAATAAATCAACATTGCAACGAATACGTTTGATTATTTGTTTCGTGTTATCTAACTTTTAAAAATTACAAATATGATGCTTTCTTACTCACCCCCATCACGCCTACTAGAGAAACAAACATACCTTGCAATGTGCCCTAGTCCTAAACTATCATGTGAGAAAGTATCTGCTTAATAGGCGTTGGTGTCATTCTTGACATTTGGCCTTTAACTGGTGCTGAATAACATGTAATAAAACCATCAGTTCATTTACGTTTGGCAAAAAAAGTTTACAAAATATAGCGAACATCTAGGACTGTATGCTTATAATTTATTGTGTAATAATATGGAGAAGATCTTGAGTTATAACTATTTGAAATCATTCTTTTTTTAGTTTATTCTTAACGCACAAGCTTTTGACAGCTGTCAGGCTAGTCAGAAAAATCACAAATAGGGTTATGTTGGGGCAGGGGCATGTTGGGGCATAAGAAATGGGGATGGGTTTGGGAGCTGGCTCTTCTTGTAGGTGGCGCTGATCTTGATCAGACGATCATCTTCTTCAGGGTCTTGTGGGCACAGCGGAGGGGTAGGGCAGGGAGCGCAGAATAAATTATATATAAACCCATCCCTTTTCACATTATCTCATTGAAAATTCAAAGTTAATAAGAAAAGTAGGTTGATTGATGTGTATTGAATAGTATGGTTTTGTGGTCTACTCCAACATAGTGGTTTTGCTACCGCAAAACCACTATGAGAATTTAACAGTAAATATTGTTTATAATCCATGCGTTTCCTCTCCACCACCCCCAAAAAAATTAGAGTTGCAATTTAATCTATCAATTGTTGTTTGATAATTCAGAGTCACCCGGTTTTGCACACTGTGCAAAACCGGGAATTATAATGATTTTAGCAATAATAATATATATTATTTTACAGACCCGGAGCTGTATATTATTATAATGATTAAAATTTACAGACTTGTCGCACTTAAACGGGTTTTACTTTACATACAAGATACTATTGATGAAAATTAATTGCAGATTCACGGAGTCATCTATTGTTGGTTAGGTGGATATATTTAATTCTATGAATAAAAAATTATTACAGATTTGATGATAGTTATTCTTTCGTGTTGATGTATAATTGGGACATGTTACGATATAACTAGATAATATTTTCATCTAAATATTATAATAAAAGTAATATTTTTATTTCTATTAATTATGAAATATATAAATGTATATTTACAGTGTATGGCCAGAATTTGAAGAACTCTTTGCAAATACAATGTTAAATCTTCCACGTGATGTATAATATATTATTTTGGGTGAAATTTGATTTTGTTATTTTATTTCTATTAAATATGATATATAAATGTATAATTACAGGACATGGGTATATATGGATAGAGAATGGCACAAAAAGAACAGAAACATCATGTCTTCCTTTTGATGTACAGAAATATAATATTAGTGATTTGTGGTAACATAATACCTTTTGGAAAATAAACATGAATTCTTGCAAATACAATGCTAGGTCTTCCACATGAAGTATAATAATATAATATTTGGGTTGAATTTTGGATTTGATATTTTATTTCTATTAAATATATAAATGTTTTTTTACAGGTCATGGACATTTATTGATGGAGATTTAACCTATGGTAGAAATACAACAACAACACAATGTCTTCCATTTGTAGAGAACTATAATATTTGTGATGAATTTACCTATGCTTCATATAAAAAAGAATTGTTGAATTTCTGATAATAAATTGCCTTTTGAAAATAGATAAATTAATTGTGGTAACCTAATTCACACACTACATCTGCACCATGAATTGTGGTAACAGGAGACCCACCTATGTAGTGATGGAAGAGGTTGCAGGAGTTGCTGAAGCCGCTTCGTTTCTTCTGAAGCCGCTGGCAGGGCTAGCCCTTGCCATGAACGTCTATAGTCTGCATGGCATTGTGCGAAGCATTTTGGATAGAAACACGTTTTCTTTTTCACATTTCAAATAGGTGTCAGGCAATTGGGGTTGGTCTGTCAGGACGGAGATATCGAAGGCCTCGGAAGTTCAGAAGACCAAGATGATTCGCCTGAATCATACTGCCCAAAAGATCGTCCTGAAAGCGGAAAAGTATTTTGTCCAGACGACAGATCCGGTTAGCTTACTTTTAAAAATTTCACTTTTAAAAATTTTGTGGCATTTTGTAGCAGATAAAAACATCTGCCATCGCTGAAATATTTGACTTTCGAATTTAAAAACTCTTCTTGAGCTTAAACAAGTTTGTGTTTTGAAAAACGATTAGGCGGTTTGACAGCAAATCAAACTCTTAGCAGCTTTTGGCACTCTCAGAGAAGCGTTCTCAAAACTAATAAAATAAAAAAGACTAGTCCACCTGCCATCGTTCTCTTGACGCCACTACTGGTCGTTCTTCCATTAACTCCTGCCTGTAAGCATCAGCCGGTTCTCTCCAGCCGAAATTTCAATCACAATTCAGAATCGAATGAATTCTAACTTGCCAAAATAATCCAATTTCCACAAAAAATTCGGCAAATTTGCTCAACCAGTCGCATTGCATACCAGCGCTGTCAGCTGTTCGGCTGTGCCGTTTGCCTTGACCAGTGCCTGGCTCTCAGTCCCCACTGCCCCTACTGCCGTCGCCTTTGGCCGCAACCTAAAGGCATTCGCTTTTCTTTCTCCTGTCTGTGGGTTCCTTTTGGTAAGGTATTTGAATACAATGGATGATTTTTGGATGGAAAATGAGAATTAAGAAAGATCTAATTTGAACCAGGTAAATACTCTAAAAATGTTAAATAAAATCGAAAATTTAGTTCAAAGAAGCTGGGAATTTTTAGAATGCAAATTATGGATGTCTTAAAAACAATAAAATTTTAAGTTTTCTTTTTTTATGACGGGTTTATCACTATGTACTGAACATGTGAGCTCAGAAAACCCGTCAAACAAAACATGTTAGCAATATTTATTTATTTTTCTATATTTATCAAATAATCGTACTTCGTTGAGAGTTATTGATTGACAGGTGAGTTTGTGCTAGAGCAAGCGACAGGCTTTGACGAAATCGCGGCCCTTTTCCAAATTCTCAGGGAGCACTATAAAACTGCAATAAGCTGAACGTCACAAGCTTGCTTTTCTTCTTTTACTACGGACTTATTCTGCTATTTACGGTGCATCTTCTGCCTAATGCCAAAAACAATTGAGTATTGTTTTGACACAACAAATTCGTTTTTCTTTTGATGCTTTTAATGCAGCATAGCACCATTGAATGGAAACTGACGTCAAGCATACCTTCAGGACTGCTTCCATCACCTCCTACGAAGCTTAGTGGAAGAATATCGGAGGATAATTGCAGGCTCAAACCCATCGTCACGGGTTTCGTTTCCAGGGGAGGGGGGAAATTTTGAAATTCTCAATTATTTGCATAAAGAAATGCGGGTAATACAAATGTCACAGATAAAACCATATTTTTTTACCCCAGCTAGATGTATTACAAGCAGTAGTGCCATCAATCAAAATACGGTTGCTGATAAAATTATATATGGTACCATCGGCAAGCCAAATGTCGGACTATTTTCTCCAATACTTGCAAGTGCCCCGAATAAAAAGTCGAAAAACAAGTGTACAGCACAGAGCGCAATTGGCGACGGTAGCAGATGCCAACAAGTATATGGCGCAAAGCGCAATAGGTGACCGCGGAACACATCACCTTCCAGCTAACAATATGAATGCATGGAATTTTGTCACTCCTAAGGGCATGCCTGTGGTTTCTCACCCATTTTCAAAAGTAAGCACTGATTTGGAATCGCTATTAATGACTTGTTTTCAAAACTGTTCAATTCTTAGCCATTCAGCTGTTACTGATTATTGATGACATTGCCGTGCATGAAAGTTTTGTCACTCAAGAAAGGAAGTCTGGTTTCTCAACCATTTTCGAATGTAAGCTCAGATTTCGAATTGCTGCATATGACTTGTGAACAAAAAACTCAATTTGTCTGTGCAACCCTTAGCCATTCAGGTGTTACTGATTATGGATGACCATGCCGTACATGAAAGTTGGTCACTCAAGAGGGTAAGTCTGTGGTTTCTCAACCATTTTCGAAAGTAAGCACATATTTAAATTTGCTACATATGACTTGTGAACAAAAAAACTCAAGTCCTCTGTTCAATTCTTAGCCATTCAGATGTTACTGATTATTGATTACATTGCCATGCGTGAAAGTTTGTCACTCAAAAAAGTAAGTCTGTGGTTTCTCGACCATTTTCAAATGTAAGCACAAATTTGGAATAGCTATATATGACTTGTGAACAAAAAAAAACTCGAATCTTCTTTGCAATTCTCAAGATTACAGGAGCTACAGCGCAAAAACGGTATATTGCAACTTTCAAGCCTTTCTACCCAAAAAAGAAATGTTTCAAATGCTCAGATTCCGGGTCTACCCCTCCAGATCTTCCTAAAATAGCATTACCTTTCAGGAAAACAAAGTTTGTCAAGATCCGTTGAGAATTCGCCCGTTCCCAGCATTTCCAGAAATATCTTCAATTTATCAAAAAAACCGCAAAAATAGGTTCTGAAAACACGCCTATATGGAAAAACAAAAAATTTTAAAAATATTAAAAAAATATCACATGTGCATTAGCAGGACTGATTATGACGTAGGGGAGGCGTTAAACGCCGAACACTGTATTGAATTAACTGACTACAAACCTTTCAACCGCAGCAGACCAATACCCCTTCCTAGACGTCCAGTGGTGGAAAACATGATTGAGTTATTACTTAAAATGGGTGCGATCCAGGAATCAAATTCACCTTATTCAAGCCCAGTGGTGATAGTTCCAAAACCGGATGGAAGCGCCTGTATGGTACATGATTACAGGCATCTTAACAGCGTAAGAATAAAAGACATTTACAATCTTCCAAGCACAGACGAAATTTTGAGCTCTCTAGCAGGAATAACACAATTCTGTGCACTTGATTTGACAGCAGGGTATCATCAAATCAGAATGCAACCAAGCGACCGTAAATATACCGCTTTCCAAACGCATCTAGGCCTCTATGAATATATTTCAATGCCAATGGGTCTTTCCACTGCATCAAGCTCTTTCCAAAGAGCAATGCACAACGTCATGCAAAAGTACCTATGGAAAAGGGTATGGATTTACCTTGATGACGTCCTCGTTGGTGGAAGAGATTTTGATTCCCTATGTGAAAACTTAGTCCTCATATTCGAACGCCTAAGGGAAGCTAACCTAAAATGCAAACTTAGGAAGTGTGAGTTCCTCAAATCTGAAATCGCTTACCTAGGTCATAACATATCCCCAAAGGGTATTAAAGTAGACACAAAGAAAACGGAATCAATCGATAAATATCCGCGTCCAGGAACAGCAAAAGCCTTGCAAAGATTTTTGGGGCTATGCTGTTACTATCACAAGTTTGTTCGCGATGTCGCTGCAATCGCAGCACCACTATATGACCTCCTAGCAAAAAATAAAGAATATGTATGGAAGGACGCTCAAGAAAGAGTGTTCATTAAACTCAAAAAGGCGCTAACAAGCCCGCCAGTTCTGGCGTTCCCAATCATGGACAAGAAAAAGCCATTTCTGGTTCAAACAGATGCTTCGAGAACTGGTTTAGGATGCATTTTGGCTCAATGCGATGCAGACGGAAATGAAAGAGAAGTCGCTTATGCAAGCAGATCATTAACAAAAAGTTAAAAAAAATTACCCAACAATTAAGCTAGAAGCGCTAGCTATCCTTTTTGGCCTTCAACGCTTCAAAAATTACATCTTGGGCCACCCAAGCATCATAGTAGAATCTGATCACAAACCACTTCAATACGTGTTATCAGGATTCAACGATACCCCTATTCTGCAACGCTGGGCGCTGAAAATTTCAAATTTCCAGCCGTTCCTTAGATACAAGGCTAGAAAAGACCACGTCAATGTGGATGCACTTTCACACATGTACGAAGAGCTTCCAATGCCTTTCCCTGATGTTTCAGAAACCTCTCTAAAGGCAGAAAAGACATCCAAACCCAATACTGGTTCCCCCAAATGTGTCAATACTAAAGCAGTAGTTTTCGCCTTAGAAGAAAACAAATACACCGAAAATGCAATTTCAATAGCTAAAGAACAGCGGAAAGATCCCTTTTGTAGTGGCATGATCGCTAACCTACTGGAAGGAACACTTCCGTTAGATTTGGAAGTAAGCAAAAGAATTGCTTGCACGGCTTACCTGTATGCAACAGACGAGCAAGATCTCTTATATTTCTTAGGGGAGGAGGGGGCCATGCTTCTTTACGTCCTGCACCCTTGCGTTCCCCATATACTGCATTGCTTCCACGCCAGCAAATTTGCAGGACATTTTGCTTTCAAGCGAACTTATGGCACGATTAGAAGCCGATTTTACTGGCCCAACATGGTCAAAAATATAAGAGAATTCTGCAGAGCATGCTTGGTATGCCAGCAATTCAATGCTATGAGCCCAGGGGCCCGAGAGCCCCTAGTTCCCATTAAGGCTTCCAGACCCTTCGAAATAGTAGCAAGCGACATGATGGGACCCATGACTAAGTCGTGTGGATACTCGTACATCATGGTTTGCTGTGATTATTTCACATCATACAGCATAGCCATTCCTTTGATAAATATCAGGGCTGAATCAACCGCAAGAGCTTTTCTAAAGCACATTATCCTGCGTTTTGGAAGAGTCAGGCGATGGCTCAGCAATCAGGGCACCAATTTCTGTGCCCATTTAGTGAAATATTTAGCTATCCAGATGGGAACTGCTAAGGTAGAGACAACACCCTACCACCCACAAGGAGACGGAAAATGCAAACGCTACAATCAAACCTTGATTTCCATTTTGGCCAAATTCTGCCACAAAAGAACCTCCACCTGGTCTCAACATTTACCCTATGCCGTTTTCGCACACAATGCTGCTTACAGCAAAAGAACAGGCAACACGCCTTTCCATGCTTTGTTCAGTTTCGACTGCGAGTTCCCCCTGCCAGAGGGTTTGAGCCCACCTTAGAGGGGCTACCAGTGAGGCAGCCCGCTTTCACAACAGAAGCAGTGGCCAATCTGAATAAAATGTGGGCCAACATGCGCCAACATTCTACCACAGCACAGCTTAGGCAAAAGGAGCAGTACGGCAAGAAGGCTAAAATAAGGCTGTTTAAGGTCGGAGACTTAGTCTGGGCCAGAAAACATGTGCACGAAAAGTTCAACCTCAGATTCACCGGACTATGGCAAATAGCCAGTCTGAACAGACCAAATGCAGTCATTCACCCTTTAGAGTTCCCGGATCTCACCAAGACCGTGCACCTGAACCACCTGAAGCCTGTACAATTCATGCCTCCGGACCTCTGTTTTGAGCCCATAGATGCATATGCGGAAGCCGCTGCTCGCGCTCTCCCTGCTCCTGCCCCTACCATTCCCGCTCCTACGCCCCCCGAGACAGCGCAGCCCTCCAGAGAGCCTCCTGCTGCGCCCTCCACCAGTGCCAACTGCGCTCAGCCTTCCAAGAAGCCTCCAGCTGCGCCTTCCACCAGAACCAACAGCACACAACCCTCGAAGGAGCCCCCTGCTGCGACCAAGAAGCCCCGCGGACGCCCTCTGGCCGCCACACGCTCCGCATCCTCCGATCTGCCGCGGAAAGAAGCTAAAAAGCCAGCAAGACTGCCCTGGCCGCCGCCCAGGCGGCTAAAGACGACGCTCTGGCCGCCGCCCGAGCCGCCAGAGCTGCCGCCAAAGCCGATAAAGACTACGCCCAATCCTCGACTGCCCGGCGACAACCCCCGCCGCCTCTAGACCTTCCCGTCACTCCGGAGAAGGCCCTGAAGAGCTCTCCAGCATCGCCAAGCTCAAGCGCCGGCTTCCAGACACCCACAGAGTGGCTGTCCACTCCGAGAAGACAGCGTGTGGACAGCAGACTGCCGGTAGCCCCCTCTGCTATGGCCGTCCTGCCACCGCCAGGCCGGCCACCCTCGCCGAGGCCCACCAACAGGGCCAGAGCCGGCCTCCGAGACCCTTCGCGTCTCCAGCCACCCAAACGATTCGACCTCTAGCTCAATCCTTCTTTGCTGTTCCTGTCTCCGCCGCTGCTCCATCTACGACCTGCTGTTTGCCCTGCTCCGCCTCCGCTCCTGCTCCCATCCTTCCCCCGCTTTGCCCTCGTGATCCACTCGTGTGATTCAAGTGATCCTGCTCCCGCACATGCATCAGTTTCCTGAGCTCTAGGGTTGTTAGAACTTCCGCGCCTTCCTTGTAAGTTCTTAGGGGAGGTGTGAGGCACCTGACAACTGTCTGGGGCGCAGTCATAACAAGACTGCGCCTGTGCCTTGCTGCTCCTCCTGAGATCAGTCTCTTCTCTTGCTTCCTCATGGATAACCAAGCGCTCTCTGCCAGCAA
>JASANA010001264.1:0-13916 GCA_030248095.1 Ptycholaimellus sp. GST1_10
TTCATTACCTACTTCTTAATGGACCTTCCTAGGACCTAGGACAGTTCTTAGGACAAACTAGATTCACGATACCTCGATTTGATGAGCAATGGTGGTGAAGGCGTGGAGAAGTAGGAGATCTAACTGGCCCAGAACTCCACCGCTAGGCAGCTCCCATTCTTCTGCCATTGCACAGACTTCCAAAACCGTAGTAGTGACAAGCAAAAGGGCGAACTGGCTTCTCTGTCCACCTGAAGACAGAGAAAGGAAAGCTTCGGGAGCTTCAGGAATGAGGAGCGGAAAGTATTTGCGCGCATCTCTGCATCTGAGCAATGGGTTTAATTTGAGACCAGCGCTGGTTAAAGGAGTGTACAGAATTACTATTGATCGGACAGTGTTTAGAAATTGAAATTAATGAGACGTACTCAGGCTTATGACCAGAATCCCCCCCCCAAGGCGTTTACCGGCCAACCAACGGTTTACCCCCCCCCCCCCCCACGTAAGTATCCCCCCCCACGTAATTATCCCCCCCAAGTAAGTATACAGTGCATGTCATGAACGTATGGTCATGCTTTCAAGGCGATTTTTGGTGTTTTTGCACTTGGGGGGGATCCTGGTCATCGATTTCGGTGACCAGTATCCCCCCCCAAATGCCAAAATCCCTTGATTGATGACCAGTATCCCCCCACCAAGTGGCATTTGGGGGGGGATAGTGGTCACCAAACTCATATACTGTTCTTGTTTGTATCTTGCGCTTAGTCACACCCGCTGCATAGTTGATAACCTAAGCCTAAGCCTAACCTCAAGAATACAAGGCAAAATTTGGGGGGGGGGCAAAAGCTTTGAGGGGGGGCAAACCTGTTGGTTGGTTTTGGGTTGTTGAAAAACGGGTTTGGTTGGCCGGTAAACGCCTTGGGGGGGGATTCTGGTCATAAGCCCGTACTCATTGGGATTCAGTTCTACCTACAATGAAACTGATCAAAAGTTGCCCTCCTTTATTTGTTCGTGCATTTGAGTTTATGGAGGATGGCATGGAGCAATCACAGGATCGTCCCCACCGCAGCTTTTGGATGGTGGGGCGCTTTCTTGGCTGGAGGGGAGGCCACCACTCCACCCTAATCCAGGACTCTAATTTAGGCCTCACATTTTAGAGACTGGGTCTTGGTTATTGCCGGTGTCTTCTTCATCTATTGGTCTTTAGCATTTGGACAACAATGCCTCTGCCACTTCAAAGCTCTACATACCGTGCCTTTGAAGTTTCAAATGATCAGTTCACCTTGCATCATTTAGCCTTTTTTACGGTAAGTTTTTTTTGCAAATTGAAGTGGAAATGATACGAAGCGCTTTTGACATTTAAATGACCACCACTGGAAACTTCAGCTTGAACTCACAAAATACACCGGTATCAAGCAACTAGAGACTGACGACAGTTACAAGGGTCCACAAAAATGTGCATGGCCAGAGCAATCAACAGAAGAAGCCAGGAATCGACATTGAATAAACAGGCAACGCAAAGCTACAAATGCAGAAACAGAAGCGCTTCATTGCTGCTGCCCCTCTCCCTCTCTGGGCTTGGCACAAAAAGGCTGGTATAATAAAGGTTTCGCTACCAGTGTCGGAATAAATAAGCGGAGCAAATAATAGGCGACAATAGGTGGGTGCAGAAAACAGCGCCAACCATCACAGGGAAGGCCAGGAAAATAGAGAGGCGCAATTGCTATTGCTGAGGTGCTTTAGTGGAGGTGGATGCCCCGGACTCTGTACAGAGAAAAGGCTGTTGCACAGGCCCTGTGTTCACAGCGGCTTCAGAGGACAGGAATAGAAGGGGAGGCGGGTATGGATGAAGAGGTGGGAAAGCTTTGATCGATCTCAAGACAAGGAACACAAAGGGTGCAGGGGGGAGAGGTGAAAGTTTGTGCTCATCAGGTGACCCAGGGTGGAACAACCCGCAGCGAATCGCTTGCACTCTTGTCATCCCTTCGGCGGCCTCTTAGAAGGAAGCGAGAGAAAAGGGGGCAAAGGAGGTGCGTTGAAAGAGCGTGCAGTGGTGGGAGGGAGTGTAGAGGGCCTGGTCGGTAGCCAGTAGCCGAATGAGCAAGGGTCTGGGGGCAGAGAGCGGCTGTCAACAATGGGGGGTGATAGCTGGGTGTGTAGAGCTGGGCCAAACAGTGCCTCAACAAGAGCAGGGCTGATAAGATAGGCTGGACATTACTCAAAAACCAACCCTCCCTCCCCTTATGCCTCCCCTTCACTCACTTCGCACTAAAGGACAGCGGCGGGGAGGTGGATCGCGGTCGCTCCTTCAAGCCAGTCGCCGGTGGGGGCCCCGGAGAAGCCGATGCTAAACTGCGACAGGCCGAAGCCAGGGAGTCCTCCGAGGATGCATTGGCAGCCTCCGGCAGGGTGCTGGGTCGATCGTCGAAGAGCCGATTCGAATAGGAGAGCTGGATGCTCTTGGCGGAGGCGGATTGGTGGAGGGGGGCCGGTTGGGGATCGTTGGCTGGTGGCGGTGCCAGCTCGGCGCGTAGGAGGGCGAGGAGGAGACTGCGGTCTGGGTGGGAGGCGACGGCGGCGTTGGAGGGCTTCTCGTCGGTGGCCAGGAGGTGGCGTAGGGTGAGGGGGGAGCAGGGGTCGGGCTTGGCGCCTACCGGGGTGGCGGAGGCTGCCTGCAGGGAGCCGCTGCCGCCGGAGTCTGCTTCCGCCTGGCAAGAAAAGAGAATTGAAATGTTAATGTTGCTTTGCAACTAGGCAGAGCTGGGCAAATTATCAAGAATTTGAATATATTCTTTAGTCCTTTATATAAATTGGGTGCTTTTGTTTCTTTGCAACTGGGCATAGCTCGTCAAAACATCAGGATTTTGGATATATTTTGGTCCTTTCGGATTCAGAATTGGGCTTTAGGTCCCAAAACCTTCTATATCCTATGGGACTGGAACGTTAATTTCTCGTTTTATCCTCATACATAGAAAAACGAGAATGAAGCAAGAGGAAATCTGAGGCAGAGGTGCTCACCGATAACAGGTAGAGGTTGCGCTCCTGGACAGGATTGTCGCCCTGGTAGGGCTGGAGGGGTGTTGGCAATGGCGCCGTAGGTTCTACGACCTCCCTGCGGGCGAGTCCCAGAGCTTTCCGCACACTCTCTGCAGTCACAAACTCGTTGACCAGGAGGGAGGGAAGAGGAGAGGCTATAAATGATGGCACCGATGCTGTGGGTGGCCAGGTTCTGGATGCGGTAGTGCGTGCACATGGCGGAGGGGCGTGCCTCAGCCTCCGCATCCCAGCCGTCCTCCACCACCTCACGCAGGGAACGCAGCAGCTACAACCCCAATCCTGTCAGTGTAGTTCAAGCTTTGCTTTCAGCAAGGTGACAGGTTCCTTTTGGCTTTTCTGGAGGCCTTGATAAAAATAAGAAAAAGATGACTGCCAATATTGATTAAATTTCAAAAGCATGTCCTATTGGCTGCGAGGGCCGAAGGAACTCTAAAGTCCAAATGTAAGCAACCCACGCGATTTCTGCCCCCTCAAGCTTTTCCAGCCTCCAAACTTGCACTCTCCAGCCAATGTCAACCTGGTGATTGGGCTTGATCAAGGGCTGCGGCAGGGTGGGCCGCACTTTGCGTCGACAGACCCAGATCTGCATCGTTTCCAGCGTGAGTCGTGGGCTGTCCGGGATCTCCTCGCTCAGCGGTGCCCTATACTCCGGTGTCTTGCCGCCTGCAAAATCTTGTTTTTTGTTTTTTGAACAATTTTTTGTGAATTTCTGACAGGTGCCAATTCTGGTTGCTTGAAATTGGAGCTGTGTCTTTACTGAAACTGGTAAAGAGGGAAAGATTGGTAGGCGCAAAAAGGTGTCTGTGTGCGTGCGTCTCTTTGTGCCATCACGCGCGGCCTAATCGGAAACAGAGGGGACGAAGGTTTTTGTGGAGGTGCTGCTCTTGTTCCCACCCTCTCCTCTTTTGGCCTCATTTCGGGGCGTTTGGGCTTCTAGCGAAATTGCTGTCTGTTGCTGTTTTTCAGGCCTAGATGTGATTGTATGGCGGGTTTGGGGCTTAAACTGTGACCAGTTTTGCAACAAATTTTGTAATTTGGGTTTCCTTGTCTTCCTTGCTTTGCAATTTTGAAGAAGAAGTAAAGACGTAGTGACCTTTGCAGGCAGAGAAAAGCCCCCGTTGCTAGGCTGAAAGGCTTAGGAGAAGCCTTTTTGCCCTGCCTACGCAAGATTCAATTTGCGAAGGAGCCGTCTGATTAACTCAATTCCCGCCCCAGCCAAGAGAGGCAGGTGGGTGGTCTTTAGCCAAAGCAATTAAAGCCCGGGGGCCCCTCCCTAGCTTTTCAAAGCCCTGAAAGTTCAGAATGAGCAGGTGCAGAAGGGTGCTGACAATCTGTTTGCTGCCATGACGACCCCTTCCTTGCCTCGATGAGTTCCCAGAAAGGATGAAGAAAAGAGAAACCTGGAATGAGGCCCCAGAGGTCGTGACAGCGCCAAATCAGCTCCCAAAGGAGGAAGGCCAGGGCGTAGACGTCGACAGCCTTCAGAGCTGCCGCAGGGTCCAGCAGATTCACGGCACCCTCCAGGATCTCCGGGCACATGTAGCGCATCGTGCCCACCTCAACCAGCTTTCAAATCTTAAAAAAGAGCAAAACAGTAAAAAAATTCGACAAAAAAATTGCAAAAACACGAAATTTCTGATCTAACTCCAATCCAAAGCGAGGAAAGAGATGCAAAGAATGGAGGCCTACCTCATTAAGGGCAACGGTCTGGCCTTCGCGAGCGGCCTTCTGGAGGAAGTCTTGGCCAAGAGGATGGGCAAAGCCCAGGTCGCAGAGGATGAGACGCCCGTCCAGACCCATCAGCACGTTGCGCGAGCTCAGGTCCCGGTGCGCTATCGCCGGCTTCACTGCTCCGCCCTCCGTCACCTGTGCCCAATTATTTCTTCCGAGCCAAGGATTGATTTTGTATTTGTGTTTATGGATCGGTTATTCTTGCTGGCGTTGAGTTTATAGTTTTAAATCAGGCGTAAAATTGAGGTTTTGTGGCCTCAAATTGGCCCTCAACTTTATAGAGAACAATGGAGACCAGATAGAGATTAATGCATGGAGTCTAGCATGAAACTATCTAGACTATTCATAAAACTAACAGAGACGAAAACTAGGCAACAATTAATAAAACAAATCTAGAATCTGGCTCTTGTTCCCTGATGAAACAAAGGCCGTGAGAGTGACATTGTTAGTCAGAACGAACTCTAGTCAGAACAAGAGTCAGCAAAAGGCCTTACAGTAGAGTGGAGGTAGGCAAGGCCGTCCGTGAGCGACAGGGCAGCGGTGCAGAAGGCCGGCCAGGACAGGGTGTGGGCCTTGAGGTGGTCCTGGAGGCTGCCTCTGGGATGGTAGGCGGTGATGAGCCAGGTCTCGCGGATGATGCTCGGCGCCGCCGCCCCCTCGGCCCCAACGCCCGCGTTCTCGCTGTTCTCCGGCATCAAACCGGCCAGACTGGAGGCCAACTGCTCCAGCGTCCCTTCCCCGCGCGGCTTCTCCTTCTGCAGGGCAGGTTAGGTTGCTGGATTTATTGTCATTGTTTTTATTGTTTGAATTAGTTGAAATTTCGCGAACCAGATACAGGAATTGATTTGAAAATCTGTTGAAGGTGGCCGATGATTCAGTGAAACAGCGAAGAAGGAAGTAAAAAAGATTTAAAATTGGATACGATGGGCAGGGAAACTTAATCTGGTTAACTTGTTTCTAGACATCTAATTTTTATTTGAACTTTTTTTCAATTATAAGCTATCCAGTAGATAAATACATTGAATCGAAAAGCTTTTGAAGTTGGCCCAAAAAAAGTGAAACATCAGAGAGGAGGAGGAGAAGCAGTAGGGCAGAGTTGGTGGGCAGAAAATGTGGATACCTCGCCCCAGCCGATGAGCTGAAGGAGGGCTGGATGGTTCATGTGCGGCAGCTGGTAGGCCTCCAGCTCGTTGAGGAAGAACTCCCGGGCCTTCGGCTGGTACACCTTCACCGCCACCTCCGCCCCCTCCCCCGTCTGCCCCAGAAACACCGTCCCGTACCTATACCAATCCTTCTGCTCATCTTATCAGACTCATTTTCTATCAGTCTTCCTTCTGGGACCAATTCCCAACCTCATCTAGCTCATCTTCTGAGCAATACTGAAAGGCCAACCTGCCCTGGCCGATGGGGCAGTCCAGGCGAACGCTGTCCAAGTCCAGCGACGCCACAAAGCTCTTCTGCTGCTTCTCCTCACCCTCTCAAACCACCTCATAATCTCATCCACCAACTCCAGCTCACCTACAGACTTATTCCTACTTAGCTTCCTGAGGCTTTTATACAGGGGCAAGCATAGAAACTAAGTACCATCTTGATTCAATGGTCAATGGACAGGAACTGTCGAAAAACAAATTCAAACAATGCAATGGACGGGTTGAAAATGGGGGCACCGAGGAGTTTGACTTGGTCCAGCGTCGGCGGCTGAAGTGGGGGCTTCTCCACGTCCGCATCCCCGCCCGCCGCCGCTCGACAAGAGCGCAGCAGACGACGCCCGGCAAACACAGCTCCCAGCGTCAGCAGCCCCAGACAGGCCAGCAGTGCCAAATGTCGCAGGTCCAGCTCGCCTGCAGTGGGTTGCTTCTACTCACCTTCCTGAGGTTTCATGAAATAAATATAGATACAAACTGGGATGCAGTTTCAATCGGTTTGAGTTATTCTCTTCATCTAATACAGATGGAATTGTCCTGCGTTTGATAATCAGTTGGGATTGTGGGCTGTTGGCCAAAGTCTGCCGCGGCAGTGTGAACAGATAGGACAAGGAAAACTTGGTTGGTTACTTTGCTCTGGCGGGGGCAGTGGAGTTGTCGGGGGCGGATCGGCAAAAGCAAAGCCGGCGTTGCAGAGGTCGGCAGAGCAGCAGCACATGTGGGTGTTGTTGAGGTTGGCGGCGTTGAAGCGATGGCTCGTCCGACACTCCCTCGACTCGCAGGCCGGGTTGTGCTCCCCATACCAGCAGCCTGCATTTCATGCACCATCATCCTCGTCCACCAGATATAGGCGTAAAAATGTTCATTGACTTTTTCAACAATCTCAAGTTTTTCTCCAAATTTATCTCCATGAAATCTTACTATGAAACATTATTTTTACTATCGCTCCATATATTCTGACCTAAGCCTTCTCCTAAGCTTAGCCTTGAAAATAAATGTACCGATAGTAGTAATGCCTTAAAACTGCCGAAAAAGCTAAACTAGAAAAGTGAGGCACAAAAAAGGCCTGTGTCCGGCCGGACCAGAAAAAAAGGGGGCAGAGGAGAGACGACCTTGGAGGAAAGGTCGCTGCTCCTGGCTGCCATTGGCGGCGACGAGGCGCTCCCAGAAGGTTACGCAGTGCCCCACTCGGAAGGAGCTCTCTGCAACACTTCCCACCATTTCTCCCCTTATCCATCGGGGAGGGACAGACTTTTTCTGTCCTGCGTGTCCAGCACGATGTCCTTGCAGGTCTGAATGGTGCCAGCGGCATTGAGGCTGCCGTAGGAGCTCAGTTTGTCCTGTCAATTAAATATTCAATTAAATTTAATTTTTTCAATTTTATTTTGATTTTAAAAATTTTACTAAAATCTTGTCATCAAATTTTCACACATTGACAAGACTTATTATTTTTATTTAATTTTAAAAAACAGGACAAAACTGAAACGATATACCACCATACCTTACTTGCTCTATTAATAGGTCACTCCTCAAAGGGTCTCAGTAGCTAGGCTTTGCGGGACCTGAAGATCACTGGTCCAGTCTACGTCCGGCCGACGGGTGCTCAGTGGATAGGCGTCAGCTCGGAAGTAATGGCAGCGACGGGTTGTCAAGGGGATACGTAGGCTCTGGCCTCCTAAAGGGCCAAGTGTGTTTCAGAAGGGCTGATTGAACAAGACAAGGATGCACCTTGAGCAAGTAGGGGGCAGAGCAACAACAGCAGCGGACATAGTGCCAGCCGCGCCCAACTCATCCAGGTGCAGGCAGTCTTTATACCCTGTTCACGCCTCGCACTGACTTCTTTCCGGAGAATCTGCTGCAGTCAGAGAGACAGAGTTGCGACTGACAAGACTCGGTAGCGTAGGGGCGAGCGTAAAGGGGTGAGGGAACGCGTGCGGACAAGAGGGGAGGAATGGGGGAGTGACGGTCTGCGGGTGGAGGGGAGGGAGGGGGTTTGTCTGGCGGAGGGTGCAAAGCAGCGTGGTGTTTGGGAGGGGGCCTGTGGTGGGGGTCCGGAGCATTCGGCGGCGGCCCTCATCCCAGACAGCCCTGCCAGACACTCCGCTGGCCGAGACCTCGGTCTGGAACTGGAACAGAGAACTAGGATACTGCCGAGGAACAGAGGCCCCTTTCTGTCTAAGGGGATGCTGAGTGGCGTGATGCTGCTGATAGGGAAAGCTGGGAAAGGGCAGGTGTTCGGGGGGCCAGGCCTCGAGAGGGGAGGGGCTTGTCAAGGGTGGCCAAAGTCGGGCACTAGGTATGAGGGATGTGTGGGGGGAAGGGGCGGGGCAGTAGGTGTCCCCTGGGTGGAGGAGCATGGGATGGGTGTTCCTTGCCAGCCCCCCCTTCCTTGCCTCTATTCGCCCTCTGTAGCTCGGCTTTGGCCTAGTGCACATCTTACTCTAATACTACGGTAGGTTGGCGGGCGGATTCGAAGGCAGCCTTTGTTCCAGCCGAAGGGGGAGGGGATAAAGAGGGAAGGAGCGGCTGGTGTAGGGTGGGAGGGGGGGTGGGGGAACAGGCAGCAGTCATAATGGCCTTCTTTATGAGGCGGGAAGGCTGGGAGAGCGGATGGAGGGCGGGGGGCATAAATTAAACGCCAATGCATTCGGCTCCCACGAGGCGGGCCCAAGGGCGCGCTTGTGAGGCTGGCTTTTTGCGTCCCTCCCTTGTCGCCGGCTTAGGGGCTGTAAAAAGCTGCATAATCAGCGGCCGTGTTGGCAGGATTCAAGGTCAGCTTTGGTGCTAGGGAAACGATCGGACACGGGCCATTGGTTTCCACCTGGGATTGATGGAGGAATGGAGAGCAGTGATGGAGGGGGAACAGACAGATGGGGAGAAAGCTGCTAATAAATATGATGGAGCATCTGTAAATTGTGGCTCCCGCCGAAGCCATCAATCTTGCGTGAAAAAAGGAATCCAATGAATCTTCATTAGAGCTAGGGCCGACTTAGCAACGCTTGTCTGGCCCCAAAAACAGTCCGGGCCGTCATCAGTCAGGAGAAAATGCAGCAGTTGGGCATGATGCTGGTCATCATTGCGGCTGCTGATGCAACGGGTGCTACATTAGAATTGAATTTTTGTTTTGAGCTTTTAAAAAGCATTGTTTGAGAGGAGCAAGGTTGGTTACAATTGCTTTTTTGAATTCCGTTTTTCGAATTATTACAGAGAGCATATCAAAATAAAACCAATAAAATGCTCATGTTACACTTGAAGGGTTTAGTTTAGAGCAATTCGATTAGCTAAATTTAGGTTTTTGTTCCATTTTTAAATATTGCATGATTTGATAATCTTATGCTTCAAACGATATCGTCACGAGCAATTTCGTTCCGAGCGAACATAGCAATTAGCTACATAACGTAGGATCCTTATCCTTGGCGAAATAGCTGACGAAATGATTTATTCAGTGAAAATCGCAAAATTTGATGTAATTGATATTGTCAAGAGAATTGGGGATGAAAAATCAAATTTAACACCCTTGCGACGAATATTGTTTCTATCGCAATATGCAACGCAGTCTTAGTTTTTAATTTTTTCAAAAAATTCAGTTGTACTTCGCATCAACATTAGCATTCCGATCTATTTTAGCAATAGCCGAGCTCAGCAGTTGGTGCGCTGCAATAGGCGGACTAATGGAGAATACTACGAATCATTGTTTCTGGCGCAATCCAAATTGGGCTGACACAACTAGCTGGTTTTATTTTTCAAAAAAAAATTGTCATTCAATAAACTATTCAATCATTTAGGGAAGGTTCATTCGATATCTGCGCCAGTTTCGATCTCCTAGCCCAGCCACCATCTTTGAGTCTATTGCGTCAGGGTATCCCAGGTGTCTATGCTTTGTGTCTGGAGAAAGCATGAAGCAAACTCAGGCTTACGGGGTCGACTGGCCCATCACCTCACAGCCACAGTTTATGAGTTTCTGGTCGCCGACGCGATGGACTGGAAAAGTCGAAAATCCATGAAAGCGGAGGCCTGGATCGGAGGACGAAGCCCAATGCCTGACACTATCGTCAAAGTGGTTGCAAATTAGCTTAGACCAGCGTCTATTGTTCACCGCCCGAATTTTTGCATCAATTTGAAAGCTTGATTCAAAAAAGACGGTTGAAGGAGGACCATGAATGGTATGACGGCCTGGACAGCACTGCCGTTGCTACAGTGGCAAACGTCAACCTGTCATTTGTGTCCTCCTACCCCGTGGGTAATATGGGGAGGACTTGGAACTGCCTCAAGTGGGTATCCAACGCTGGGAGACTGGTTGCGGACGTGTGCAGGGAACGCAAGTGGGCTAGCTGCGAATACCTCCTAGGCACTGCTTCATTTTTATGCAGAATTATGCCTCACGAAAATTTGGCAGTAAGCGGTTGCGTCGAAAGTCGGCTTGATTAAACAAATAACAAAAATTTTATCTGACTTAAAAAGATGAATTTCAGATCCAACCTATACTGGAAAGCGTTCTGACAGCAGTGGTTTTCATGGTCTTCTATTCCGCAACATGCAAGTAGTTGATCGCATCGTGCATTCAGAGTGAGCACCGCATTTTTTTTCTGCGCAAGTTAATCATCAGCATCAAATTAATTTTAATCATTTTCTCATCATTATCAAACACGGACAATTTTAAGGTAGGAATAGAGTCTAGAAGACGGTCCTTGAATTTCAATCACGTAGTAGAAATCAAATCAATAGTTTTAGATCGAGTGAGGTGGTAAGCGAGGGAAGCTGTGTGAGAACATGCATAGCAGACGTGGAGTGCTGGGCGGTGGAGTATAATTCGGGTACAAAATTATGCCGTCGATACGTTCGACTGCTCGGTCGGGCTCACTTACAGCCTGATGTCACCTCCAATGTCTACCTTGCCCACTGAGGCTCATCCTATGCTCTTCAAATATCTTACATAGCACCTTTTTCATGCCTCCACAGGCTTATCTCATGCTATCTGAAAATGCAAATCGATTGGAATTGGCTTTGGAACAAATGACGCTGACTCTTTATGGTCGAAAAAATTATGTTTGTGATTTTCATGTTTTTAAGTGATCTCAAAGATGCCAACCGATTGGCTATGGAATGAATGACTCTGGCCCTTTTGTGGCCAAAAAAGAGCTTATGTTCAAAGCTTCTTGTTGTTGCCTATTTGATTGGGCACTGTATGCTTTTTCACGGCCAAACCATGAAATATCGTCGTAGTCTGAAGTGGCACAAATTATAATGCATTCAATTACCTGTCAAGCTCCCAGCTTCAAAACATATTCTATGCCCATTGACACGAAAAAACAAAAACAAGAACATTGCGATGATAGCCTAATACCCTGCTCTAGCATGCAGTTGGCTGAAATATTCTCCTCGTTTTAAATCTCTCTGAACTCTGGCCAAGGATAGGCAGGGCAGGCAGGATAATTTGCGCTTGGCTGAAGAGCACGCAACAAGCCTAGTCGAAATTTTTGCACCTATAGCTGAAACACTGGACATCAGCAAAACGCTCTGCATTGTTTGCAAATGCGTAACAACAGCAAAACGCTTTGTAAATGCAAAACGCTTTGCCGCCCATATTATTTCTACCTTATTACCACCTTTCTACCTTATTACTCATCCGTCCCATGCAATGAATAAGAGGCGTTAGATTGTTCAGGGAGGCAGAAACATGGCAGTCTTGGCCATACGCTGGCGTGTGCTGCTGCTGTTAGTGGCCGGCGGCGTCCTCCTACTGCTCTCCGCTCCCTTCTACGAGAGCCTAGAGTCCGCAGAGACTCGTCAGCAGCGATGGCTGGGAGCCTTGAAGCTCTTCCTCAGCCTAGCCAACCGGACTGAGCTCCCCGTGGCCCTGGCCGACGGCACTCTGCTCGGCTGGGCTCGGTTCGGATTTCCAGTCACAGAGAAAGAGAGCGATTCTACTATTAGTAATCCTAGGGGACAGGACAGGGGATCGCTAGCCCATGACTTTAGTGTCCCCTGTCCTGTAGCCTAGGATTATTGATACTAGAATAGCCCTCATGTCTAAGTGGCCTTGACCTTGAAGCCTAGGAGCCTTCCTGCCGGACACTGGCGACATGGACCTGTTGGTTCGGGAGCGGGACCTGCGGGCGGAGTGGGTGAGCTTGGTGCAGCAGCTGGAGCCGCCTCTCCGACCCTACGCCATTCGCGGCGATGGGGTGCACCGTTTTTCTATCGCCCAGGAAACTCTTCTCTCATGTGTCAGTCGGTTGCAGGAGCACATGGAGCTGCAGTTCAGGATGGAAGGTGTGCGGATTGACCTGTTCAAGGCCAAGCCGTACGCGGATGGCAAGCCTGGCTTCTATACCAGCGGCAGCTACCCGCACCAGCTTGTCCACTTCGACTACCCCGGTCTACGGGACGACTTCTGCAAGGCCCATCTTCTCGGCTAGTTGCATTCGCAAGTTGCCAGAGGGACCCAATGGAAGCAAATATTGGCCTATTTTTCCAAATTGAAACCAAAAGCAACTGGTTTTGGAAAACGAACGAAACAAATCTTGACAGGAGTGGCTGTGAATGTGCCCTGCGACTGGGAGGCCTATCTACGGTCGGCCTATGGGGCGGACTGGCGACGAGAAGTGCCCCAGGCACAGTATCACTGGGCGAAAAGCAATCACAACCATCGCCTGGGACCGCAGAGCAATCGCAGCTTTGTCCAAGACATCCCTTGGCCGCTTTTTGGGATCAGCTTCTGGGGCTCCAGAGGTTCATATGCATTGTCCAGGGGGTCTGAATGGGGAGCAAATAGGTGGTGGATTTCAGCCCGTAACGAGGTCTTGCTGAGGAAGTATCGGAATAGGCTGCTCCAAGGCCAGTCTTCGACAACTGCAACTGCAAAGTGAGCGATTGGCGAAGAATGCGTTTCTCATTTTTTCTCAGTTTCTGTTTTGTTTTTCTATGGCGAAATTTTTGCGCAGCAGAGAGGTATGAGTTCCGATGCCAATGACACTTAGGCTATGTGCTTGTTCAAAAACAGCGATCCTACTGGTATATTCATTTAATAAAATTAGATTGCGTTAAGCTACAATTTCATAAGAGAGGTGCAAAATCAAGCACTATTTGTGTTTAGGTCGAAAAAACAAAAAAACTATTTTTCATTTTAGTATGCTACAGTAGCTGGAAACAAGCTTTTGAAGCAAGAACTATTCGTGGAGAAAGCAATGAATGTCTCCCTACTGTGATATTGAGCCTTATTCCAGCTCAATAGGGCATAAGCCTCTAATTTGATTCAAACATTTCCACAGCTCACAAGCAAAACATGTACATCATTGCAATCGCTGGTCTAGCAACCGCTACTTTCGCCTTTCAAAGTTCCAATTTATTACAAGTTTTTTATGAATTTCGAAAAAGAATACACTTACGAATTATACTAGCTATAGACTGGAGCCAATAATTGATCGAGTTTACCAACTTCTACTTTGAATCTACCAACTCCTGCTCAAAATTCTCAGGCCAAAGCTGTGACAATGGGACTACGCTGGCTAGAACCAGCGTGAGTTTTGACACCATGAACGAAGGTTGGTTGATGAAAGGGGGCAGGATAGGAGTGTGATGCTGCTTTTCCAGAGACGATCTGGGTGGACTGGCTTTTGAATGCTGGTCCTAGTGCCGATTGCTGCGGCCAATGCCTCAAACGCAAATTCTGTGCAGCTGTTTACGATGATGTAAGTAATTTTTCGAAAAAAACTAAATCTAGATTAACAA